>CM017914.1:19922709-20046021 GCA_008369825.1 Triplophysa tibetana | reverse complement strand
CTGAATATACCGTGTAAGGATAATAAATGATAGTTGATTAAATTAATGCAGGTGAATTATAGTAAAATTTGTTATTTATTTATACCTGCAATATTTCTTGTTGCCAGCTGGTGGCGCAATGACTCTATCTGAATATTACCATTTAAGATAAAGTGAATGATATTGACTAAATTAAAGCAGGTAAATTATAGAATTTTATTTATTTATTTATACCTGCAATATTCCGTTGCCACCTGGTGGCGCTATGACTCCATCTGAATATACCATGTAAAGAAAGTACATTATAGTTGACTATTAATGCAGGTAAATAATAGAAAAAAAAATATTTATTTATACCTGCAATATTTCCTGTTGCCACCTGGTGGCGCTATGACTCTTATTGAACACTGACATGGATATGTACGCAGGCCAAATATGTACTGACCTGTTTGAATCTCGATAAGGCGTTAATCGCAGTTTAAAACATGTTACTTCCTGTTTCCTGCAGGTGGCGCTATAACTTTATCTGAATTTCAACATGTAGTTGTATTAAGACCAGGTCTTGTATCAAATGTGTGAAGTCTGGGGCCTGTTGGACATTCTATGCCTGAGTAACAACAACTTCCTGTTGATGGCGAAGGCTAAACTTTATCAGGCCGCCAGGGTCACGTTTCCCGGCGAAAAGTCAAAAGCTCCGCAATTTAGCTTCGCAGAGGCCTTAAGATGAAAATGAAACGAATATGATGTTGATCGGATAAAATCTCCGGGAGAAGTTCGTTCAAATACGACGCGTGGAAATTGACAGAAATGACAAAATTCAGCAGGAAATCAAAAATGACGGACTTCCTGTTTGGTTTAGAGATATGCCCCAAGAGACTTTTCTTAATGATTCGGGGGTTCAATAAGTCTACCATTTTGGTGCATGTACGTATTACGTAGCGGTCTGGGCAGTTCTAGGTGGCGCTAGCGAGCCAATTTGCCACGCCTAATTTTAAAACCCCTATCAGACGCCAAGTTCTGCAGGGGCTGATGCGCGTGCAATTTATTGTGAGTTTTCGTGCATGTTTAGGATGTCTAAATTGCGATCAAAGCGCCACCTGAATAATAATAATAATAATTAAAGCTGCAAGCAGCGATGTGCGGGCCCTCGCGGAAGTGGCAACCGCAACCCTGTGCCACCACGAACCAGTCAGCCGCAGGAATAGTAAACGGTGAGCAATCTGCATACAGGGAGTTACAATATAGAGCATAAATGTAATCAAACATGCTACGTTTGGAGCAGAGTGGACGATGGTCTCATTCACTAAGCATGCGTAAACACAAATATGTGTGTGAAACCGGCACATGAACGTTGAAAATATGCCATTTCCTTTTTCCTGCACGTGGCGCTATAACTCTATCTGAATATTGCCATGGAAATGTAAAAAAGTGATACGTGATGAAATTAATGCTGGTGAATTATAGTAGAATTTGTTATTTATACCTGCAATATTTCCTGTTGCCAACTGGTGGCGCTATGACTCTATCTGAATATTAACATGTAAAGAAATAAGTAAAAGATAGTTGATCAAATCAATGCAGGCGAATTATAGTAGGATTTGTTATTTATTTATAAGTGCCATATTTCCTGTTGCCAGCTGGTGGCGCAATGACTCTATCTGAATATATCATGTAAGGATAAAGTAAATGATAGTTGATTAAATTAATGCAGGATAATTACAGATTTTTTTAAAATTATTTATACCTGTAATATTTCCTGTTGCCAGCTGGTGGCGCTATGACTCTATCTGAATATTATCAATGTAAAAAAAAGTCAATGATAGGTGAAAAAATTAATGCAGGCGAATTATAGTAGGTTTTGCTATTTATTTATACGTGCAATTCTTCCTTTTGCCAGCTGGCGGCGCTATGACTCTACCTGAATATTACAATGTAAAGTAAGAAGTAAATGATGGTTGATTAAATTAATGCAGGTGAATTATAGAAAAAAATATTATGTATTTATACCTGCAATATTTCCAGTTGCCACCAGGTGGCGCTATGACTCTACGTGAATATACCATGTAAAGATAAAGTAAATGATAGTTGATTAAATTAATGGAGGTAAATTATAGAATTTTTATTTATTTATTTATACCTGCAATAATTCCTGTTGCCACCTGGTGGCGCTATGACTCTTATTGAACACTGACATGGATATGTACACAGGTCAAATATTATGCTGACCTGTTTGAAACTCGATGAGGCGTTAATCACAGTTTAAAACAAGTTACTTCCCGTTTCCTGCAGGTGGCGCTGTAACTTTATCTGAATTTCATCATATAGTTGTATTCAGGCCAGGTCTTGTGTCAAATGTGTGAAGTCTGGGGCCTGTTGGACATTCTATGCCTGAGTAACAACAACTTCCTGTTGATGGCGAAGGCTAAACTTCGGCAGGCCGCCAGGGTCACGTTTCCCGACGAAAAGTCAAAAGCTCCGCAATTTAGCTTCGCAGAGGCCTTAAGATTAAAATGAGACGAATATGATGTTGATCGGATAAAATCTCTGGGAGGAGTTCGTTCAAATACGACGCGTGGAAATTGACAGAAATCACAAAATTCAACAGGAAATCAAAAATAACGGACTTCCTGTTTAGTTTAGAGATATGCCCCAAGAGACTTTTCTTCGTGATTCGGGGTGTTCCATAAGTCTACCATTTTTTGTGCATGTACGTATTACGTAGTGGTCTGGGCAGTTCTAGGTGGCGCTAGCGAGCCAATTTGCCACGCCTAATTTTAAAACCCCTATCAGACGCCAAGTTCTGCAGGGGCTGATGCGCGTGCAATTTATTGTGAGTTTTCGTGCATGTTTAGGATGTCTAAATTGCGATCAAAGCGCCACCTGAATAATAATAATAATAATAATAATAATAATAATAATAAACAACACAGAAACAAGAGGGCTCTGCACTGCAGAGCAAGCCGGTGGCTTGCTCTTTCGTGCTCGGGCCCTAATAAACAACACAGAAACAAGAGGGCTCTGCACTGCAGAGCAAGCCGGTGGCTTGCTCTTTCGTGCTCGGGCCCTAATAATAATAAACAACACAGAAACAAGAGGGCTCTGCACTGCAGAGCAAGCCGGTGGCTTGCTCTTTCGTGCTCGGGCCCTAATAAACAACACAGAAACAAGAGGGCTCTGCACTGCAGAGCAAGCCGGTGGCTTGCTCTTTCGTGCTCGGGCCCTAATAAACAACACAGAAACAAGAGGGCTCTGCACTGCAGAGCAAGCCGGTGGCTTGCTCTTTCGTGCTCGGGCCCTAATAATAAACAACACAGAAACAAGAGGGCTCTGCACTGCAGAGCAAGCCGGTGGCTTGCTCTTTCGTGCTCGGGCCCTAATAATCAACACAGAAACAAGAGGGCTCTGCACTGCAGAGCAAGCCGGTGGCTTGCTCTTTCGTGCTCGGGCCCTAATTAAAAAAAATGTTCTAACTTACCTTCAAGCGCTCAAAATTGTGAAAACCGCGAAACTGGTACAAGTGGTAACGGTCGTTCGGTCCAGTGACGTAATTTAAGGGCGGTTCCATTACGCTCCATCCGTAGGGTTTAAAACCATAGACATATAAAACCTGTTAAATTATAATATTTTTTACATTTCAAAATTTTACATATTTAAATTGGGTGTTTTTTCTTCTTAATATACCTTCCCTGAGTACAACATTTAAAAACTCCAAAGGAATAATGCTTTATGATTTCACCTATTTTATATCCAATGGAATATTCCGCTGCCTTGATTGGATTAAAAGTTTGAATCACTTAATTTATTCTGATTGCTTTCGGCGGGACTGGCACATAAAGGAATGGAGTAAAAATATGATTTATTAAACTAAATGTTCAGATTTATCCACTTAAAATGATTTGGCGTTGTGTTATTTGCTGCCTCTTTGTGGCATTGTCGTTAAAAGCTCTGCTGAGTCACATAAACACCGTGCATAGTTCCAGCCCGGATTTCCATGTGATCTGTGGGATTGATGGTTGCGATCAGGAATATCGAGTCTACAACTCATTTTACTATCATGTCAAACGGAGGCATTCTTCGCATTTTATCAGTCACAAATCGAGGTCGAGTGGAAGCCAAAATTCAGCTCAAGCTAAAGGAAACAATTGCCGTGCATGTGCATCTGCAGATTTTGGAATCCAAGTGGAAGAGAGACTTTTCGAGAATTTCGGTATCCCGCTTCAGCCAGAATTTCTGCCAAATGAACATGATGTGTCAAGCATAACGTTATCAGGAAATGCCGAGGACGATGTTAACTCTAGCGGTGACCAAGCACCAGACATCGCTGATTCCGCCAGCTCTGCTGATGGCGCTGAGTTTAACGTTACACCGTTGACTGAACCAGAACAAGAGGCAATGCACGTAAGTTGACACAATTTTACAAATATAACATGACTTTCATGGGTAATGTGGATCAGCATTAGGGGTGTGCGTGTGCAATATCTCGCTTTTTGATCGCGGACGATTAAAATGTCGTAGCACTGTTACTATCAGTTGCAGTTCTGGCGCCTCCGTCTCACAACGCGACGTAGTGACATTCACAGCACATTTTAACTCAAAAGATAGCGTTACACTGACGGGACACTGTACTTCACAAAAGTTGTGTTTTGCCGGTTAAACATTTCATTCGCGTGCTGATGCGCTGTTCTAACATGCGCTTTTGTCTGTCAAAGCCTGTCAAAAAGTTATCTTTTAGTTATATTGTGTTATACAATTAATTATGTCTAAAATGAAGGCTAACATTTGAGAGAAAATAGAATGCGTGTCATGCCATTATAGCCTATTAGATGCCATCAGGTCTTAAAGCGACAGTAGCCTAAAAGTAAACTTGCTGCCGCTTGTCCTTAAAGGGATAGTTCACCCAAAAATGAAAATGCAGTCCTTATTAGGGTTCGAGCCCGAAGGGCTAGAAACCTATTGTATTTGTGGGTTTTATTAGGGTTCGAGCCCGAAGGGCTAGAAACCTATTGTATTTGTTGGTTTTATTATTATTATTTTTCTCCCCTAAAACTGATACTGGAGCCCAAACCGTAAGACCGACAGAGCTGAGACTCGGTCAGATGGTAGTAGTCTTGCTCGCTACTCAGATACTCGGAGCCAGCCAAATTGGCCAATAGGTGGCGCTACAGCGAAGAAAAGCGCGTTTTCGCTCGATACTCCTAAACCGTTTGTCGCACAGCCAAATGTTTTACATAAATATCATCACTGGCTAAAAACTAAAAAAACGTATATCTCCGTTTTAATTTCCGGTATGCTAATTTTTCCGCTATTTTGCATTTTATGCAAAAACCCAAACAATGAACTAGTCCCTGGATTTTTGCCGGATCGAAACCAAACCAACGCGGATGAATTCTTCGGAGTGTGAATGGAAATAATTATCAAAAAAAAGTTGAAATTTCGATACACGGTTGCCAGGGTGCGCCAAAACGTCCTAACAGGAAGTAGCCAATTAAGGGAAAATGCAAATAACTCGTAAACGGTTAAAGATATCTTCATGGGGCTGAAAACACAACTATATATGAATAATCCGAGTTCAAATTATCAAAAACTAGGCGTTCGGCCACTAGGTGGCGCTATAACACGAAAAAAATGTAAGACGCTCATAACAACGCAACCGTTGGTCCGATTAACATGATACTTCTTTTGATGCGTCTTTAAGTCATGCACCACAAATACCTAAAACGATATCTGTGTTTCGCCAAAAAAAATGGCCGCCATCGGCCAATGAAGTTTGAGCGCTAATTAGACCAGGTTAATGGATGCCGATCGGAACGACGCTCGCTGGGCTCATTCGAGTCATGGTCTTGAAGGTGTGTAAGAAATAAGAACTCACTCGGCCTCCAGGGGCGCATTAACTTTTTTTTAGTGTGTTAATGACTGTTTATCACGTGACGTTTGATACACACACAAAATATTAATATTAAACGATAGATCTTCTCATTCTGAACAACTTTGCCTCTAGAACCACTTCTCTCAATTGAACGGTTCGTGAGTTATCGGTGGTACGATAAAAACCTACTTTTGCGAACTCGTCCTTGGTTTTTTGCCCAATTGGAACCGAAACCACGCAGATTGATTCTCTGGAGTGTGAATGTAAATGGTTATTGAAAAAAAGTTGAAATTTCCTTTCACGGTCTCTTAAGAGCGCCAAAATGTAAAATGGGCGGATCCTATTACAATTGAAATGTCCCCAACTTAAGAACGGCTTAACATATCATCACGAGGTTTGTAAATCACGTGTAGAACATCGTTCCGAGGTCAAATGCAAAAGAACGCGGTATTTGTACACTAGGTGGCGCCATAACAGTTAAAAATAGCGAAATTTACTTATCTTTTGGAACCAAATCAATTGTGCATCACGTGACATTTGACATTTACGCAAACTATTGATATCGTATGATAGCTCTCCTGATTCCGAACAACTTTGCCTCTTGAACGATCGATGTCGATCGCACGGTTAGTGAGTAATCAGCTATGATGTTGAAAACCTACTTTAGCGAACTAGTCCAAGATTTTTCACCCGATCGGAACCAAATCAACGCAGCTGTCTTCTCTTGAGTGTGATTGCGAATAGTTATTGAAAAATAGATGAAATTTCCTTTCAGGGTCTCTTAGGGGAGCCAAATGTGAAATGGGCGGAGCCTCTGACATTAAAATGTCCATATCTCAAGAACGGCTCAACATATCGTCATGGGGCTTGTAACTACCTTGTACACCGTCACTCCGAGGTTGCATACAAAACACCGTGGCGTTTGAACAGAAGGTGGCGCTATAAGAGTGAAAATGACAACTTTGGCAAAACCCCTCAGTCGTTAACCTATTTGCTGGCTCACGACTTCGTCTGCGATTGATGGATTGTCATTGCAATTTTTTTACCAGGCAAACCTACCTAAGAGCCATTTGAGCGCTCGAACCCGGAAAAGGCTGCTTGCAGCTTTAATTATTATTATTCTTATTATTATTCTTCCCTAAAACTGATCGTGCAGCCCAAACCGTAAGGCCGACAGAGCTGACACTCGGTCAGATGGTAGTAGTCCTTGTCGCTACTCAGATACATGGAGCCAGCCAAATCGACCAATAGGTGGCGCTACAGCGATGCCGCACGCGTTTGCGTACGCAACTCCTAAACCGTTTGTCGCACACCCAAGTGTTTTATATCAGTGTAATCATTGGCTCAAAACTTAAAAAACGTATATCTCCGATTTCATTTCCGTCATTATAGATTTTTCGCTAATTAGCATTTTATGCAAAAAAAAAAAAATGAACTAGTCCCTGGATTTTTGCCCGATCGGAATCAAACCAACACTGGTGTATTCTATGGAGTGTGAATATGAATAATTATCAAAAAAAAGTTGAATTTTCCATTCACGGCCGTTAGGTGGCGCTAAAACGTCCAAACCGGAAGTGGCAGATTTGGCTAAAACGGCCATAACTCGTGAACTGTTTGAGATATCTTCATGGGGCTTGGAACATATGTGTAGACCCTCAATCCGGGGACACAATAAAAAAACTGCGGCGTTTGGCAACTAGGTGGCGCTATAATTTGAATGAGCTAGAAAATGGCTATAACTACGCAACCCTTTGCCCGAATGACTATATATTTGGTATGGTGGGTCTTTGTCTCATGCTACATGAATATCTTAAAGTACATTGGCGTATCTCAAAAAACATGGCCGCCATTGGCCAATGAAGTTTGAGCGCTCATTACACCAGGTTAACTGAGGCCGATCAAAACGACACTCGCTGGGCTTATTCGTCTCATGGTCCTTAAGGTCTGTAAGAAATGTGAACTCATTCGGCCACTGGGGGGCGAAATAACGTTTTAGGAGTGGTTAAACAATTGTGTATCACGTGACATTTGACATGTACCCAAACTAATGGTATCTAATGATAGTTCTCCTTATTCTGAACAACTTTGCCTCTGGAACAACTTCTGTCGATCGAACGGTTCGTGAGTTATCGCTGATGATGTCAAAAACCTACTTTCGCAAACTAGTCGTTGGTTTTTCGACTTAACGGAACCAAAACAATGCAGATGACTTCTGTGGAAAGTGATTGTAAATAATTATCGAAAAAAAGTAGAAATTTCCTGTTACGGTCACTTAGGGGCGCCAAAATAAAAAAATGGGCGGAGCCTATCACATTAAAATGCCCATAAATCCAGAACGGCTTAACATTTCATCATGGGCCTCGGAACATATGTATAGACCATCACTCTGAGGTCACCTACTAAAGAACGTGGCGTTTGGACGCTAGGTGGCGCTATAACAATAAAAATGGCAACATTGATTCGTATTTCATTGCTTAACCAATTGTCTATCACGTGACATTTGTCATTAACACAAACTGATGATATCATATGATAGTTCTCATTCTGAACAACTTTGCCTCTTGATCCATTGATGTCAAACAAATGGTTCGCTAGTTATCGGTGATGATGTTAAAGACGTACTTTTGCATACTAATTTTAGGTGTTTCAAGCTATTTCAAAATTTCCACCACAGTACAATTCTCTGGACTCTCTAGATAACTAATTATCAAAGACATGTTGAACTTTTTCATTTACGTGACCATAATAGGGTCATTTCTTATAGTAACCTCAAAAGTCTACCTGAAAGCTAGCCACTCCTTAAGAAATAATCCAACTGACTTCTCATTAAGTAATATTATACATATTATGACACAAAACAAGCAGGCAAAATGTGAAGGTCATCGGAAGAGGCATGCCTTCATAACAGTCAAAAGGGTGAAATCTCATTAATTTCAATGGCTAGATCACAATGCATGTAGTTCCATGCATTGTCCACTGTAGCGACTTATCGTGCACTGCAGTGTGTATTATATGTGCATACGTGCGTATGTATTACATATTCTGTGTGTGTGTATTTATGTTCATTTCACTCGTACCGTAGGTATGAGCGGATTACACCTGTTTTTGCATATGAGTGTTAGCATGCGTTGTCTGTATTAACCTTTGCTGACCATTTCTGTAATTTTTCTGGTTATGGGTAAGTGTCATCCGTTGCGGATGTGTTATGGTGCGATTCCTTAGCGTAGTTGGCGAAAGCAGTCGACCTTAATCCTCTTAGACTGCTCGAACCCGATGATTGCTGCTTGCAGCTATATTTCACTATTGTTGTTCCAAACCTGTTTTAATTTATCTCTTGTGCTGAACATACAAAAAAGATAATTTAAAGAAAGTGGCTAACCAAACATTTGATGGTCCCCAATGACTTTAATTGCAGGAAAAAAATATACTATGGAAGTCACTGAGGACCAGCAACTGTTTAGATGGCCACTTTCTTCGTTATAACTTATTTTCAGCAGATTAAAGAAACTTATTTGGGTTTAAAACAACTTGAAGAGTAAATTATGGCAATTTTCATTTTGGGCTGAACTGTTCATTTAATGTTAAGACAAAACGAAGAGAAAATCACTCGCTGCTCTTGACTGAGAACTTTACATTTACAATACATTTACATTTAGTCATTTAGCAGACGCTTTTATCCAAAGCGACTTACATGTGGGGTAGGCAATGGAAGCAATTGGGACAGCATAAGTACAACAAAAGCATAAGTACAATAAAAAAAAAACTAATCTCATATAACCTAACACAGTATACAGAACCATTCATTCATTCATTCATTTTTTTTTTTTTTTTAAAGAGTAGAGAAGAAAATAGAGTCAGAACAGATCAGTCAGATGTTGACGGAAGAGATGTGTTTTCAGGCGTTACTTAAAGATGGCTACAGAATCTGCAGATCTTGTAGCAGTGGGCAGATCATTCCACATAGGTGGAACAGATCCGGAGAAGGTGCGCGAGAGAGATTTTAATAGTAGCTTTAATAAGAATCAATGTATAATTTATACAGTGAAGTCTATGTAGGCTTTTTTGTTTGTTCATGTAATTTCTTTCTTGAATGCTACTGTTAAATACACCGAGGCCTACTTATACAAATGAAACAAATGGTGCTTTATTTCTTTAGCTAATTATGTTATGTATATGTGTATTGTCAAGTGTTTTTTATCTTCGCCACTTTGGGCTAAATGTCTGCCTGTATATATATATATATATATATGCCTATATATTGTTACATTGTAAGGCTCTGTTTTTAAAATAGGGACATTAGTTAAGCTGTAGTGCTCTGTCATTTGAAATAAAGTAAAACCAACATGAGAGAATCGTGATAAAATCATAAATTGTTACTTTTCTAAAGAAAGAAAAATCATGATATTATATATTTGCCTCATCGCCCACCCCTAATCATCATACACACACATATAGCCAGCAATTGGGAGAAAATACAATTTATTTTATCCATATTAACAATGACTCATTGCTTTGTTTTTTTTGTTGTTGTTTACGTTAGTTGCATATATCTTAAGGTATGTTTATACGACACCGTTTTCTATTGAAATCAGAAAACTTTGTTTGCGTTATTGCCGTTCATTTACACGATAATGGCAAGCATTTGAAAACGGGTTTTTCAATTTTTACTCGTATTGAAAACCCCATAGGAAAATCTCGAGGGAACAAGGGGATGGGGTTTTGACACCATACTTGCACCCCTCTATTCTGCATTAATCAAAGAATCCAGGAATCACACACAAATACAAGCATATCTCATTTAACTTAATTGTAAATGCATATTAAATTATAAAGTCTTGAAATGTTTTTCATTTCCAACAGGAAGAAAGGGATGAGCCTGAAGTTGATAAACTGAGAAAGCATGCTGCGGCATTTGTTCTGACTTCAAGAGTGAAACACTGCCTTTCCATCCTTAATTGTGCATGAATTTGTTTAATTCTAAATGATTGCTTTTTTTTTCAGAGAGCTGTCAGTGACATCATTTTCGGCGTGCAGCAGTATCAAGCCTCAATGTTGGACTGCATTCGGAGCCAAATTACAGATGTTATTGACAGACAATCAGGAGTCACCGCTCAACTGATGAGTGAAGTTCTGGACATTTTTAATAATTTTGAAGACCCCTTTGACACCGTTTCCACCACATATATGCAAGATTCAAATCTAAAAAAGCAGTTCAAGGTAGTTGAAGCCGAAGAAATTGAAATTTCCCAGACTGCATCCTTTAGGAGAAGAGGAGCCTCACAAGCTCTAACAATAAGAAAAATATGCTTTTACTATATTCCTTTGGTCCGAAGTTTGGAACAACTACTTTCACATCCAATGATTCTAGCAATGGTTGACAATGGACCAAAGCACAGCAAGGCTGGATTTGTCAATGACATTACTGATGGGGATATTTTGAAGTCCCATCCACTGTTCTCTATGAGACCCAATGCTCTGCAGCTTATCCTGTATACTGATGAGATAGAACTGTGCAATCCTCTGGGGTCGTTTGCCTCAAAAAACAAACTGCTAATGGTGTACTACACTTTGGGCAATATCAATCCTAAACAGAGGTCTAAGTTAGCTGCCATCCGTCTACTTGCCATTGCAAAATCAAGTGACATCTCTCAGTGTGGTGTAGATGTGATTTTGCAGAGAATACAAGAGGATTTGAATTTGTTGTATAACGGAGTGAACATCAAAACTGCCCAAGGGGAGCGAACACTGTATGGTGCAGTAGTTTCTCTCTGTGGCGATACCCTGGCTCAGCATGAGCTAACAGGCTTTAAAGAGGGAGTTGGATTTGCATTCCGTAAATGCCGACACTGTGAGTGTAGCTTTGAGGATATGCAAGTCCACTTTGATGCAGAAAACTTTGTCAAACGGTCTTTAGATCGACATGTCAGACAGTGTAATGAAATTAAGAGGGCAGCCACAGACTTTCTGAGAAGCAGTTTGAAAACCACTTATGGAATTAATAGGAAAAGCAAACTGATTGATTTTCCAGCCTTTGACCTCATCAGGCAAACACCTCAGGATATTATGCATGTGATATTAGAAGGTGTGGCACCACTGGAAGTTAAAACTGTACTTAAACATCTAGTGCTATCAGGTCAGCTGGAACTAGACACATTTAACAGTGCTATTCTAGGATACCCATACTCCACTGATGTCCGAGATAAACCTTGCCCTATTACTGTCACCACGTTATCATCAAATGACAACAGACTAAAGCAATCAGCTGGGCAAATGCTTGTCCTATTGAAGATCCTGCCATTCGTGTTGGACAGCTGTGAAAGAAATGAGTACTTTCAAGTGATTATTGAGTTAATAGAGATTGTTCAGATCTTATTTGCACCGGTTATTGCGTTGGCCACTGCAGCAAAGCTTAAGTTGCTTATTAAGCAACATTTGAGCAATGTGAAACGGTTATTTCCTGAGAACAATATAACACCAAAGCAACATTATTTGATACATGTTCCTGAACATATTAAAGAATTAGGTCCAATGGTCAGACACATGTGTATGCGATTTGAATCTAAACACTGTTTTTTTAAACAGTGGTCTTCCAAGTTAAATTTTAAGAATGTTTGCAAGTCCTTGGTTAAACACAATCAGATGTTTGAGAGTTGTCAAAATGTCAGTCGTGAGAATCACCCAATTTTTTCAAAAGACATTCTATTGGGTCCTGTATCTGAAGTGGAAAATATGAAGTATGTGCAGGATAAAATGAGAGCTTTTTTGGCTGTAGAAAATGTGCATCACATGGTGTCTGCAAAATGGCTTGAGCTAAGTGGCAACAAGTACGTGCGCCAGAAATCAGTGATTGTAATCAATGTAAATGAAGGCGTTCCTGTATTTGGGCTCATAAAGGACATGTACATTGTAAATTGTTCCTTGTATTGCTTTGAATGTCAAGTTTATAATACAGTGGGTTTCAGTCATGAGTTTGCTTCTTATGAAATTGAGGTCCCAAACCTTGCTCAAGCCACTGAGATAGTGGATGCAGATAAAATTGTAGATTATACATCATATTATGCACTCAATTTTAAGAACCGTACTTACATTCCGCTCAAGTATTATCTCGGAGATGTGTGTGAGATTTACAAGTGCACCACTGACTGCTAATTTACTGGAAAACAAAGAAAAGTAAAGGGAAAGCACAGTCAGTTTCCTCTCTCCTTGTTTTTTTATTTATTTATTTTTGTACTTACTGACTGTACTGATCTAAAAGAGAAGACGTTTTGCTAAAAAAATATATGTTCATCAGCATCTTGTGTGTACTTGGTTATTGTTAATGGATTAGTTCACCGCGAAAATGAAAATTTCCTAAACATTTACTCACCCAAATGCCATTCCACGATGTTCATGTCTTTCTTTCTTCAGTAGAAAAGAAATTAAGTTTTGAGGAAAATGTTTTATGATTTTTCTCCACACAATGGACTTGAATTGCAACCAAAATGTTGAAGTCCAAATCAATGCAGTTTTAAAGTGCTTCAAATGACTCCCCTCGATCCCAGCTGAGCAAAAGGGCTTGATCTAGCCAATCCATCACTCGTTTTCTTAAATCTCCTGTGATCGAGGAGAGACATTTGAAGCACTTTGAAGACCTTTGAAACTGCATTGATTTGGACTTCAACATGCTGGTTGCCCATGAAGTCCATTGTATGGAGAAAATCCTAAAACGTTTTCCTCAAACTTAATTTCTTTTCCACTGAAGAAAGAAAGACATTAATATCTTGGATGGCATTGGGGTGAGTAAATTATCAGGAAATTTTCATTTTGTGGTGAACTAATCCTTTAAAATTAAGTTACTGGATGCTGTTTGGTGTACAAGAGATTGTCTAAAAATTCACAGTTGTCAGCACCGAATAAAATGTTATGTTTCTCTGATTTGCAACTTCTTGTTTCTCATTTGGTTCAAACTAAATGATGTTTAATTCACTGAATTGGCTCTATCACTGTCTCTCCTCGTGTGTGTGTGTGTTTTGGGTGTACAGTAGTAAATATGAAAGCGCTATATAAATGCCTCATGCATTCATTCAATGTAAAGTAGGAAACTTTACAAAAAAAATCTTTGAGTCTGAATGTGCTAACATTATCTAAAAATAAGAAATGTTGTGCTCTTAAAATAAGAAAATATGGCTTGAAATTTCTGATTCTAGGATAGACTGTGTCAAAATAAACAATACTCTTTTAAAATATACTTAATTCATTTAAAGAAATCCCCAGAATTGGCATTTTTTTCTAAGTAAGAAAATTCAAGTTATATTTTCTCAAAACAAGCGAAATAATCTTTTGCTTTTAGTTCTAGGCTAGTTAATTTATCTTGGAAGAAAAAAAACAAGAATTCTTGTTTTATTTTAAGATTTTTTGACTCAGCAAGATTTCATTTTTTGCAGTGTAAAGATATAATGTTTGTCATGATAAGATAAAAATTCACATGAAAAATATTGAAGTTGGCCTCATGGTTTTCCAATTTTTGATCTTAGTTTTGTCATTTAAGGAATTTTGACTCTTTCTACATAAATGACTTTATGAAACAATGATGAAATATGTCTTCTAGAGTCTCAGACCTTTCCAAAGATATAATGTTTGGCATGATAAGATAAAAATTCAAATGCAAAATATTGAAGTTGACCTCATGGTTTTCCAATTTTTGATCTTAGTTTTGTCATTTAAGGAATTTTGACTCTTTCTACATAAATGACTTTATGAAACAATGATGAAATATGTCTTCTAGAGTCTCAGACCTTTCTAAAGATATAATGTTTGTCATGATAAGATAAAAATTCACATGAAAAGTATTGAAGTTGACCTCATGGTTTTCAATTTTTTTATCTTAGTTTTGTCATTTAAGGATTTTTGACTCTTTCTACATAAACGACTTTATGAAACAATGATGAAATATGTATTCTAGAGTCTCAGACCTTTCTAAAGATATAATGTTTGTCATGATAAGATAAAAATTCACATGAAAAGTATTGAAGTTGACCTCATGGTTTTCCAATTTTTGATCTTAGTTTTGTCATTTAAGGAATTTTGACTCTTTCTACATAAATGACTTTATGAAACAATGATGAAATATGTCTTCTAGAGTCTCAGACCTTTCCAAAGATATAATGTTTGTCATGATAAGATAAAAATTCAAATGCAAAATATTGAAGTTGGCCTCATGGCTTTCCAAATGTTTGATCTTAGTTTTGTCATTTAAGGAATTTTGACTCTTTCTACATAAATGACTTTATGAAACAATGATGAAATATGTCTTCTAGAGTCTCAGACCTTTCCAAAGATATAATGTTTGTCATGATAAGATAAGAATGCACATGAAAAATATTGAATTTGGCCTCATGGTTTTCCAATTTTTGATCTTAGTTTTGTCATTTAAGGAATTTTGACTCTTTCTACATAAATGACTGTATGAAACAATGATAAAATATGTATTCTGTAGTCTCAGACCTTTCCTAAGATATAATATTTGTCTATAATATAGAATCTATTGTATTACAAAGACTTTTATTAGGGACTCGAGCGTGAAGAGTCAGAAATCTATTGTACTACCAAGACTTTTATTAGGGGTTAGAGCGTGAAGAGTCAGAAATCTATTGTATTACTAAGACTTTTATTAGGTGCTCGAGCGTGTCAGAAATCTATTGTATTCCAAGACTTTTATTAGGGGCTCGAGCGTGTCAGAAATCTATTGTATTCCAAGACTTTTATTAGGGGCTCGAGCGTGAAGAGTCAGAAATCTATTGTATTACCAAGACTTTTATTAGGGGCTCGAGCGCGAAGCGTCAGAAATCTATTGTATTACTAAGACTTTTATTAGGGGTTAGAGCGTGAAGAGTCAGAAATCTATTGTATTACTAAGACTTTTATTAGGGGTTAGAGCGTGAAGAGTCAGAAATCTATTGTATTACCAAGACGCTCGAAAGAGTCAGATTGTATTACCAACTGTAGTGGAGTAGGCGGGCGCCAGCTGTGCGCGCACCGGTCTCGTATCACGTAGGTGATCGGGAGCATAAGAGAACAAGCGACCGGACCTAGACAGAGAGAGAGATCGAATCTCTCCTCCTGTTGCTCGGCTGTCTGTGGTGCACTGAGACAGCACGTTACACCTGGGGGACATCGAAGTATCCTCTAGCTGCCCCACCATCGACGGAAGAAAGGGCACCGGAACTAGTTTGACGGCACGGCCCGAAAAAGGGTGCGACTTAAGGTCTTACTTAGTGCCGTGTTTACTGGAAATTCATGAGGAACTGAGGGCGGGCGTGGCTTGCAGGCGCGCTCAAACCCGATGCACCATGTATCCGGCAGCGAGCACTGGGAGAGTCAGTGAGGTGAACTGCAACCCAACGCTGCTCGCCGGTCAGTGGCGAGTGCGAGTGGAATCTCTCCTCCTGGTGCTCGACTGCCTGTGGCATGCATCAACCTCATTCTCCTTCTACTCCTCGGACTGCCTGTGACGAGCAGAATCTCTCCTTCTGATAATTGGCTGTCTGTTATGAGCGCTAGTGGAATCTCTCCTTCTGATAATTGGCTGTCTGTTATGAGCCCTAGTGGAATCTCTCCTTCTGATAATTGGCTGTCTGTTACGAGTGGAATCTCTCCTTCTGATAATTGGCTGTCTGTTATGAGCGGAATCTCTCCTTCTGATAATTGGCTGTCTGTTACGAGCACAATCTCTCTTTCTGATAATTGGCTGTCCGTTACGAGCAGAATCTCTCCTTCTGATAATTGTCTGTCTGTTACGAGCAGAATCTCTCCTTCTGATAATTGGCTGTCTGTGGGGAGCTTCAACCTCACTCTCTTTCTTGTCCTCGTACTGTCTTTGGCGAGCCGGAGTGGAATCTCTTCTTTTAAAAGTCTATGTACGGATTCATTATGGGCTGGATTCTGAATGATATTCTGCTGGTGGTCTGTCTGATGTTCGTCCTGAAATGAACAGTAAGTGGGTGTTTTATCTGAATATATTTGTGCAGTGAATGAGAATAATATCAGTGAAATAAATGTGAACAGATCTTCATTACCTGAATCCAAGCGTGGTTGTGGATCTTTTCCAGAAGAATGCGTTCTTTTGGGTTCTCGTGCAGACAGGCTTTAATTAAACTGCTGCATTCTGCGAGGAAACACGAAGACTCTGTTATAAGCTTAAACTGTCAATTCATCTGAATGTCTCTTTAAACTTCACATCTGCACTGATTTTGTTCTGTTTGATATCATTGAGAATTTCAGGCGGCCTGACGAAGATCTCACCTTTAGAGAAGCCATGTAAAGACCAGATCTTGTATTTCATCTGGTTCTTGTCATCAGAGTCTGGGAATCTCCGGCACAACAAGGTGAACAACAGGACACCCAGTGAGTACTTTGCGTGGTACTTGCCCGTTTTAAAATATTCTGGGCAGAAGTAATCCTCTGTGCCTGAAGAAACAAGATTTGATGTGATTCAGTAGTCTGCATTAGTTTAGCACTGAACCTGAATGATGTCATCTTAGTATTTACCTCAAGAGCTGTTTAGAATAGACATGTGTGAAGTGATGAAACATACCAATGAAGTCCCTGTATGCCGTATTCTTATATAAATCACCGCACTCAAAGTTGATGAGTTTGATTTCTAGGGGTGTCTGTGTTGATAAGGAAGTTTTCCAGTTTTATATCTCGGTGGAAAACTTCCCGTTTGTAGCACATGTACGCAGCCTTGGTCGCCTGCCACATGATTGATTTTGCTGTCATCTCTGTGATTTGATTCCCTGCATCCAAGAAGAAGTCACTCAAATTTTTGCAATGAGGGAAGATGTCCAGGACCATAACGTAATGCTTTTTAAAGTCCTGCCACTCCAGAAGCTGAACGATCTCTGGAACATTATCTCAGTCATTGGCAAGAATCAGAAGAGCGATCTCTCGAGGAATGGGTTTAGCATAACCCGGCTGCAAGAAAGACAGTTTTATCAGAATTAGATGAAGGTGACTTTACAAACAAGATTTATCTCAGTCTTCAACAAACTGAAGTCAACGGAAGTGTGTGTTTGTGTGTTTGTGTGTTTGTGTGTGTGTGTGTGTGTGTAAGAAAACAATGTTGAAGATATTTTCAGCTGAATATCAATCAATACTGACAATGCTGATGTAATCTGTGTTGTTCTTGTCGACATATTTCACTGCCACCTGAACAACAGAACCAGATTTACAGTTTAATCATATCACTAAAAGCATTCATGATGAACAGACATGTCATTCATATGTAACAATAGAGATCATGTTTGATCAGCATGTCTGTTTCAATAGATCAAATTCACTAAATAGTGAACATAAGATACACAAAGAGCTTGTCAGGTTGGTCAGAAAACGAAGAATCAATTGTAGTGATAGAATATTTATTGAGCTTGAACACAATCCAGACAGGTAAAATAATAGTAGCCAGAGAAGCAGACGAGGGTTCCGTTACAGTTGGTTGACTGCAAGGCCAACTGGGGTAAGCCCCAGTGTACGGCAGCGCCAACCACGTTGAAGATGTGAAGAGCCCGTCTGCTGTGGAGGCGTGAAGATCCTCCAGGGGAACCCACTGGTATGGAGGTCAAACCCCGGAATCACGAGATCTGGCAGAGCTGGTGTGATGGACAGTCCCGGAGTCTGGACAACATCGGAATGAGAGACCCAGGGTGAACTCTGGATCGTGGTTGGTAGCTCTTCCTCTGAGACTGGTCGACGGTGGTGAGGGTCAAAGTCTAGGAAGACAAAGGGAATCCCAGGACAATGCAACGGACAGTCATTAAGAACACAAGACTACAAGCAGATTGCAAGATACTTTCAAGGGTATTCCACTTGACAAGACTGGGTTGAGAAACTCGAGACGGCACTGTGACCCAAGTCAACGGTAGCACGTGGGACAATGAGAAGTGATGGTGTTTATAAAGGGGTAGGTGAAATAGAAACCAGGTGTGGGTAGTGAGGTAAATGATGAGGTAATGAGAGCGGCAGGTGACAACAATACGCAGACAGCGAACACGTGGCGCCAAGACATGAACTCGGAACCCAACAGAGATATTCAAAACATGAGCACAAGACAGAAGATAAAGAGAAAAAGTCAAACCTTCCGCCGGGTGCGGATATGTCTGGCTTTATAGATTGAACCAACTGCTCCGTCGCACAGCTTCTTCCCAATCTTATACAGCCTGTAGTAGTTTTCTGTTCAGAGATAAAGGAAATGTAATCCATCTGTACTGGCTGCAGTTAATCTTTACTGCAGTCCTGTCATAATGGACAAAAAATATTTGTCTCTTACTTGATCTTAAAATAACCCTGAAACGACTCAAATGAAAACACGGATCATGATTTTGGATTATGGAGGTAAACTCACTTTTGGATAACAAATTCTTCTGCTTTTCATCCTCTATCTTCCCTTTAGACTGACTGCCTGTGTGGCGAGCGAAGGTGGAATCTCTCCTCCTGACAGTCGACTGTCTGTGGGGAGCTTCAACCCCACTCTCTTTCTTGTCCTCGTACTGTCTTTGGCGAGCCGGAGTGGAATCTCTTCTTCTAAAAGCCTATTAACCGATTCATTATTGGCTGGATTCTGAATGATATTCTGCTGGTGGTCTGTCTGATGTTGTCCTGAAATGAACAGTAAGTGGGTGTTTTATCTGAATATATTTGTGCAGTGAATGAGAATAACATCAGTGAAATAAGCCTGAGCAGATCCTCAGTACCTGTAACCAAGCGTGGTTGTGGATCTTTTCCAGAAGAATGCGTTCTTTTGGGTTCTCCTGCAGACAGGCTTCAATTAAACTGCAGCATTCTGCGAGGAAACACAAAGACTCTGTTATAAGCTTAAACTGTCACGGTCCTGTCCTTCCTGTCATGAGTATTCTGGGATTGGGGACAGACCCGTGACAATATCATGTCTTGTGTGTGTGTTCCGTCTTGTGTGGACACGTGGCGGTTTGTTTTGACATCTCGCCGCGTGTCTTCCGTGTAGCTCCGCCCCCTTGTCTCTGTCTAGCGTCACATTAGTGTTTCATCTCCCTCACCTGTCTGTGCCTCTTCCCGCTAGTTACACTCATTGTTAAGTCTTGTCACCTGCCCGTCCCGATCCCTTTGTCATCTCTCCTCATTAGTTTCTCCTTATTTAATGTCCCTCATTTTCTTACTGGTCGTCGGTTCATTTTATTGTATATGTCTTTCTTGCTCTGCCCGGTGTTCCGGTTGACATTTGGATTACCCTGTTCCTGTTGTAGTATTGTATCTTATCTTATTTCATCCGTCAGTGTATTTCGTGTTTTGGACTTATTATTTACAAGCTGTTTTGTTCCCCTCGTGGAAAAGTTTTATGCGTAGTGATACGTGTCTCTGTTTTGCCCCATCGTGGGTTTTGTTTTGTTTATTTAATAAAAGTCTCTGTCACCTTAAATCTGCCTGCATCTGGGTTCTGCTCACACGTTTCGTGACATAAACTGTCAATTCATCTGAATAATCATTTTAAGAGCATTGCGTCAACAAAAGGTTGTGGGGTCGATTCCAGGGGATTGAACATACCCATGTATAAATGTATAAGACATTGCTTTGGATAAAAGCGTCTGCCAAGTACTTAAATGTAAATGTAACTTCACATCTGCTCTAACTTTATTAATTTGAATATCATTGAGAATTTCAGGCGGCCTGATGAAGATCTCACCTTTAGAGAAGCCATGTAAAGACCAGATCTTGTTCTTCATCTGGTTCTTGTCATCAGAGTCTGGGAATCTCCGGCACAACAAGGTGAACAACAGGACACCCAGTGAGTACACCGTCGCGGACTTTGCGTGGTACTTGCTCGTTTTAAAATATTCTGGGCAGAAGTAATCCTCTGTGCCTGAAGAAACAAGATTTGATGTAATTCAGTAGTCTGCATTAGTTTAGCACTGAATCTGAATGATGTCATCTTAGTATTTATCTCAAGAGCTGTTTAGAATAGACATGTGTGAAGTGATGAAACATACCAATGAAGTCCCTGTAGGCCGTATTCTTATATAAATCACCGCACTCAAAGTTGATGAGTTTGTTTCTAGGGTGTCTCTGTTGATGAGGAAGTTTTCCAGTTTTATATCTCGGTGGAAAACTTCCCGTTTGTAGCACATGTACGCAGCCTTGGTCGCCTGCCACATGATTGATTTCGCTGTCTTTTCTGTGATTTGATTCCCTGCATCCAAGAGGAAGTCACTCAAATTTTTGCAATGAGGGAAGATGTCCAGGACCATAACGTAATGCTTCTCAAAGTCCTGCCACTCCAGAAGCTGAACGATCTCTGGAACATTATCTCCGTCATTGGCAAGAATCAGAAGAGCGATCTCTCGAGGAATGGGTTTAGCATAACCCGGCTGCAAGAAAGATAGTTTTATCAGAATTAGATGAAGGTGACTTTACAAACAAGGATTTATCTCAGTCTTCAACAAACTGAAGTCAACGGAAGTGTGTTTGTGTGTGTGTGTAAGAAAACAATGTTGAAGATATTTTCAGCTGAATATCAATCAATACTTACGATGCTGATGTAATCTGTGTTGTTCTTGTCGACATATTTCACTGCCACCTGAACAACAGAACCAGATTTACAGTTTAATCATATCACTAAAAGCATTCATGATGAACAGACATGTCATTCATATGTAACAATAGAGATCATGTTTGATCAGACTGTCTGTTTCAATAGATCAAATTCACTACATAGTGAACATAAGATACACAAAGAGATATTCAAAACATGAGCACAAGACAGAAGATAAAGAGAAAAAGTCAAACCTTTCGTCGGGTGCAGATATGTCTGGCTTTATAGATTGATCCAACTGCTCCGTCGCACAGCTTCTTCCCAATCTTATTACATTTACATTTAGTCATTTGGCAGACGCTTCTATCCAAAGCGACTTACAGTGCACTTATTACAGGGACAATCCCCCTGGAGCAACATGGAGTAAAGTGTCTTGCTCAAGGACACACTGGTGGTGGCTGCTGGGATCGAACCAGCAACCTTTTGATTTACCAGTTTAGTGGCTTAACCCACTAGACCACCATCTCGCATCTTATACAGCAAGTAGTTGATTACTGTTCAGAGATAAAGGAAATGTCAAGAATAAGAAACATTTCTTCCAAACATAATGAACAATATTAAACATATGATGAAGAGTTTGTATATGTTGATTTTTTTGGAGGTCACCTAACCTTCGATTGACCTTGGCTGAAACTTTACAGTATGATGACGTCCTGAAATCACATCCATAGAGAAAAATGAGATCAAACACAAAATCACAGTGCAAATTTTCTTTAAAGATTAGTTCAAATCATCATCACACATTTAACATCTTCATTTCAACCAATAAGTTACATTTACATTTAATCATTAGCAGACGCTTTTATCTAAAGCAGTGGTTCTTAACCTGGGTTTATTGTGTATAAATTCTGATCATATTCAGTATGCTATGGGACTTTCATTCACCCTGGTTACGAAAGAATGTTTTTAAACATTAACTTGATGTTTTGAAGAAGTATTCATAGGAATGTTTGTAAACATTAACTTAGTGTGTTAGTAAATCAAAAATCACATTACTAGTGGATCAGAAATCGCATTAACTTAGAGTCACGATAAGATTGTTTGCATGAGAGAATCAATCACTACATATTCTATTCAAAATCCAGGGATGGTTTGAAGGCCAGACCCAAATAAATTGTATCACTGTTCATTTTTAATTAAAAAAATGAGTTAAGGTTGAAATTCCACCATTAGACCAGAAACCTTGTTGCCTAAAAATAATGGTGGCGGACAAGGATAGTTGGATAATAAAAATAAGAGATAACGGGAAGTTACCTGATTGGTTTCGAAAGGAAACACCTTTGGGAAGTTTTACTATAACTAGAGGCTGGAAAACACCAAGTTTTCAGATGTTTTGGAGACTTGGGACATCTCACTTTGTTTGACTTGTACAAATAAAGTTGAAACTTTGGCACCTGGACCTTCCTTGTCTGAGCAATTTTTTGAGCGTGAAGATCAACGTTTTTTCCCCATCAGGTTCGATCGAACCCCAGGGGTTCGGTGAGTCAGTCTCAGGGGTTCGGCGGAGGTCAAGACACTAGAGATGCGCGGATGAGCTAAAATGTCAACCGCATCAGCTGCTTCAAATAAGTTATCCACCGTCACCCGCCCGCACATAAAATTTTCTCCGATATAGATATCCGCACCCGACCCGGACCCGATCATCACTTTAATTACTCAGTAAATTTTCTAGCACTGTCTTTGTCTGTAAATGCTTAAATCTAATCTTTCGATTTAGCACACACATGATGTACCATAAGAGGTACCAGTCTTATCGCTTTCATATACATACAGTGCGTCACAGTAGTTGCATATGAAGGAGTTTGTTAATAAGTTTTATTATGTTTGAATCTTTACTCTTTATTATAGTTTGATTAAGATAATGTGTGTGCCTTAATGAAAATGTTTAAGCAGAAGCTGTAAGGGGTTTTTCTTTTTGTGCTGAGATTAAAAGTGCCTGCTACAGGAATGTGTGTGGGGGAGCAGCCTTGCCAAAAAGATAAGGGAGTGGCTGAAAAGCAGTTAAAAACTCAGGGTATGTGAGTGCAGACTATGAGGGATTTAATCATTTATGTGTTATGTTTAATCATTTATGTGTGTTATTTTTCTGATTGCGTGAAGTGTTAAAACTTTAGATATGATACATGCATTTGATACCCAAGCTATGTGCTGATAATAATGGGCTTGCAACAGAATGTGTCTATGTGTGTGTGTGAGTGGAAGGAGGAACTGAACCAAAGGTCAGTTGGGGGTGAAACAGGGTGAAATTGCATGCACACACACACACATAGTTTTGTAACAGGTAAAGAGGGGGTAGTACGGCTGCAGTTGTCTTCTCTAGAAAGTAGAGTGGGGGATGACATGCTGTTTTTCAGAATCTGGCAGAAGTGGAGGGAAACAAGTGATGAACACCATTCGCTGAAGACAAAGGAGAACTAAGCTGATTGGATCAAGAGATGGAGGCACTGCCTGAAGAAAGAAGACACACCCTCTCACATACACACTATAAATATGTTGTTAGAATGACACACGTTGTTGTTCTTTGTGAGGCATTGTGTCTGAGACAACCCAGCGCTGTACTTTGATACTTTCTGGATAATAAACTTCAATACTTGTTAGAGATTGCCTACCTTTAATTTTTGAACACGAAGGACAAGATTTAATCCAACAATTGGTGAACCCCGACGTCCGGCAAGTCCGGAGGAAAGGAGACATTTTTAAGCGATCTAGAGAACGGCAGAGAACCGGACCCCAAACACGAGACGGATTCAGTTCAACACACAGCCGCGGCTAAGAAAATTGAGGTAAGCAGAAACCTGTTTAGTCGAATTCTGCAAATTGGATACACTAAATTGATGTGTTGAATTTGATGAACATCTTGTGTAAGTAAATACGTGAAGAAAGATTTGAAGTTTGTTGTACAGATAAGTAATATTGATTTCTATGGTTCGGCGTAACCATAAAATTGGGTTAAAGTCCTACTTCATAGCTGTGGGTTTGGGTCCTAATAGCATTGGGTTAAAGTCCAACAATAGGTTAAAGTCCTAAAGTAATAAAGTAGGTTGAAGTCCTGCAGCAACTATAGGTTAAAGTCCTAAAGTAATAAAGTGGGTTTAAGTCCTGCAGCAACTATAGGTTAAAGTCCTAAAATTATAAATTGGGTTCAAGTCCCAATTAACTGTTTTGAGAAGAGCATTTAAAATGTCAAAAGTTGAAAGAAAATGTGAGGAATATGGATGTCCACCACTGGTGGAACAATGGGGAAATGTAGTGGATATGTTATTGGCTCAAGCGGAGCCTAAGTATCATAAAAAAGAAAAGAAAAAATGGGAGAATAAATGGAGTCAGATGTGTATTGAGAACGGGTGGGACACACCTGAGAAAATGTTTATGTTCCTAGCACCAAAAGTTAGGGATATGGAAATAGGGCGAATGTCAGACTGAAAAGACATGTAGAAGAAAGGACTAAAGTGAAGTGGATAAATACGGGTAAACATTTAAAACAAGAGGAAGAATATAGAAAAGACCTCAGGCTGTGGACACGAATTGCACTTATTGCAACGGCCCTCAGTCCTGCTAAAATCAAGAATTCAGGGGACAGTGCGAAGACAGTTAAGGCAGACACAGAAAAGGAACAAAAATCACAAAGTGCTTAGGATAACTCATCTGATAAGACAGCATATAGCCCGCCCCCTAAACTATATCCGAACGTACAATTGTTGAACAAGCCACCGCCATATGAGACAAACCTGCAGCAAATTCAGGTAACAGTAAAGGATGGAAATGTTGATGTTGACATAGCTGAACTAGATGATTTGAGACAACAAGTGCAAAAATTGTCAGCACAGCTAGATGGCGCCACAAGATCACACTTGCAGGAGGAACAGGGGTCAAAGCATGATGAACATAGTGAAGGTAGTTAGGTGGGGGATGATGGGCGAAACTTAGAACAAAGCATACATAGTGAAGGGGCAGTAGGTGGGGATGATAGGGAAAAGCAACATAATGTCACCATCACCGGAACAATGACTTCCACCGCTATATCAACAAGGACGAGATCAAAGAATAAAGTAAAACCACTTTCCTTTAAATTACCCATATATACCAAAGAGTCAGAATGGGATCTTTCCCGGTTGAGTGCAAAATCACAGAATGAGGATGAGTATGATGACGGCAACTGTGTAAGTAATGCCACTCGGCAATTGACTGCTGGTACAGAGGGAGCATTACAAATGCCATTAGTACAGGGAGGACAGGGTCAGGCTAAATATCAGCCATGGAGTCATTGTGATATGACCGCAGTGTTGGCCAAATTGCCCCCCATCACCTCAGGGGGAGGGAGATGGCTGAATAAATTAGTGGCCTTATGTCATGGAACTACATTGGCAGTGGGAGACTTAAGATGTCTATTGGGTCAAATTTTTACAGCATCACAAATGCAAGACATTGAAACGAATGCCGGAATAAACCGGGAGTCCAATGACAAAAGGTTTACAACCGTGAGCACTGATGTTAGTAAAGCGCTCCGAAGACAATTTCCCACACCACCCACAACATACCAAAACATTAAATTTCGTATTAAACCAGGAGAAACTGGCTCAGGGTACTATTTCCGGTGTGCAGCGGAGTGGGAACAGATCGTAGAGGAAAACAGTCTAAATAATCCTATAACACGTGACATTTTCAGAACAGCAGTAATGACAGGACCCCCGAACTGTGTGAAACAAGCTATGGAAAACAACCCAGACATACCAGTGGCCTCAAATGAGGTTTGGGAGAGACATTCAGTGCACCACATAGACAGGGCTGTTGATAAAGAAAACAGGGAGTCAGAAGAATTGGAAAAATCTAAAAATCAACTGTTAAAGTTACAATTAGAGGTAGCTAAAATGAGTACTGGCTCAGCCAAAGTTAAACAAATGTCCCAGCAACAGGCTAATGCATCACCCAGTTTCTCACCTCCCTTCATTCCCCCAGATTTTGTTTACGACCGTGAGGGTGCGTACCCATCCCAATGGCCACAGAGGGGTCAGTGGGGAGGCTATAGAGCACAGAGGGGTGGAACAGAGGATATAGAGGACGAAGGAACCGGGGTGGTGGACGGGGGAGGGGTGCTTGTTTTGGATGTGGAGCTACTGAACATTGGCAAAGGGAATGTCCCTACCAGCCAGGGGAAGGTCAAAATATAGGGCTACCTGCGGAGGGATGGGGTCCTCGTAGAGGTGCACCTAGTGGTCGTGGTCGAGGCAGGGGGGCACATACACCACCAACTCCACACAACCCGGGGCAAACACTCCCGTTTCCTTCAATGCAGGCGCCCGTGCTCCCAACATGGGGCCTGGAGGAAAATGCGGAGGAATGTTGAAGGGGCCCACAGAGAAACACCATGAGGGGGATGGCTGAACCCCTTATGGACATAGTGGTTAACAACAGACCACTAAAAGCCCTGGTAGACACTGGGGCAACATACTCTATTGTAACAAAAGGATTAATCACAAGAAATGACTTGAGTGATAAAACAGTCGGAGTAATGGGTTTCTCTGGAGGGTTGGAAAGATGGCCAATGACAAAAAATCTAACTGTGCATGTTGCAAATCAGAGCTTACCGCACTCATTCCTGTACTCCTCCAACGCCCCAGTACCCCTGTTGGGTAGAGACTTATTGATCAAATTAGGCGCTAGCATTTTATGTTCACCACAAGGGGTAATTGTGAGCTTTCCAGATGGCACACAAGTTGATTGTTCGCAGGCTGCAGAGTTGGGTTACACACAAAACATCCTGTTAGGAGGCCCACTGAAAGAGGCTGCTGACATCTATTGGGTCGAATTAGAGATTATCCCATCCCCAACGAGTGTAGTGTCATTGTATAACAACCACAGGCCATGGATAACAGACAGATGTTTTCTTACCGCCCATTGACCCTCTCCATTGCACACTGTTCTATGACAGAAATGACAATGTTATGTACCAAGAGCTCTTTAATAACATAGAAGGGAACAGATGGCGTCTTACAGGAGACAGCCTGTACGTAGGGAAGGAAGGTGTGGTTGCCCCGATTACTCTGACAGAAGAACAAAAACAATGGTATGAAATGACAGACACAGCTGCACCACACATTTCCATGGCACTGCATCCAGGCCATGAAGCAAGAGAGTTAGGAGGTATGAGTAAACGATTGAGAAAAGTTACTGACTGGCAACTAACAGGGTATGACATGATCTTATATTCACCAACAACAGAATCTTATTGGGTACAGGCGACCACTGAGGACATAGGTATTTTAACACATAGACAAATCTCTAGGAGCCACGGCAGAGAGCAAACAGATGGCCCAGGAGCTGAGCAGTTGATTGCACTACAACCATCTGACTTGTGGTCCCAGGGACCAACAGATGTTGGTCTTTGTAAAATGACACCAGTAACATTTGATTTGACCTCTACAGACCCAGTTTGGATACCCCAATATCGCAACAAGCCTGAAGCAGATGAGGGTATTGCATCTACTGTCCAGGGACTACTAGAGAGGGAAGTAATCACCCCTTATAAGTCTCCATGGAAGTTTCCAATAAAAAAACCAGGCACCAACAAGTACAGACTTGTACATGACCTGAGACGAATCAACAGTATGGTTCTGACACACACGCTAGCAGTTCCTAACCCATATATCACACTCTCCAATTTGACCCCAGCTCACCAGTGGTTTACATGTATTGACCTGGCAAATGCATTTTTCTGTATACCACTGTCTGAGGAATGTAAAATCATGTCTGGCGTTTACCTACAGAGGGCGCCAGTACTCTTATAACAGACTTCCCCAAGGGTTTATTTTGTCACCAGGAATATTTTACCAGGTTCTGAAGGATCAATTACAAAATTGTGTACTTCCCAAAGAGTGTGTGTTAATAATGTATGTAGATGACTTGCTGTTAGCCGCAACAACAAATGAAGAATGTTTGTTGGCAACCAAAACAATCCTGAACAAACTGCATGCCTCAGGTTTCAAAGTAAGTAAAGAAAAATTGCAAGTAAGCAGACCATCTGTTAAATTTATGGGAAGATTAATCACAGCACAGGGCTCTACACTCTCCCACCGTCAACGTGACAGCATTCTCACACATCCCAAACCGACCAATGTAAAGGACATGCTTTCCTTTCTTGGCCTCACAGGTTTCAGTAGGAATTACGTCCCCATGTATGTTTCATTAACCACGCCCCTCAGACAGATAGTGAAACAGCAGGGTATGAAAAACTTAAAGGCTGAGTTAATATGGACCCCAGAGGCAGAGCAGGCTTTTATCACATTGAAAGCACAATTGTCACATGCAACTCATTTGAATTGTGCTGATTACTCTCTGAGTTTCTTCCTAGATGTCTCTGAAACAGGTAGCAGTGCACATGGGGTGCTCTTCCAAAAGCAGGCAGGAACGAGGAGGATTTTAATGTATGTTAGCGTCCTGCTAGACAGCATTGAACAGAGACAACCTACGTGTGCTAGGTTTGCTGCAGGTTTGGCTAAAATCATTGAAAAGACATCTCACATAGTCATGGCCCACCAATTGACGGTTCTCACCACCCACTCCATTATGTCATTTGTTAATTCAGCAGCATTCACTTTTTCACCTTTGAGGCAGCGAAAATTAGCAAAATGTCTTACGGCACCAAACGTCACGTACACACATGAGGGTATTAACATGGCGGACCTCGTAACTGATGGCTTGCCCCATGACTGTGCACCGATCACGGAGTTAGCTTCCCGTGTAAGAGCGGATCTCTCTGCTTCTCAACTGACCAGTCCTCCACCGGTTATAACATTGTTCACAGATGGGTGTTGTTTCAGATCAGAGGACGGCTCACAAACAGCTGCATTTTCTGTAGTGGAACAAACAGAAAAGGGTTTTGTCACTAGGGTTTCAGACAGACTGCAGGGTAAACAATCAGCACAGCGAGCAGAGATGATAGCAGTTACTGAAGCATTAAAATTTTTAGGGACAGCCAGAGTGAACATTTTCAGTGATTCTGCTTATGTCATTACGGCTGTACATGTTGAACTACCAGTTTGGCAACGATGTGGTTTTGTTAACACCTCAGGTCGACCTATTACACATGCATGTGAAGCCAGAGACCTCTTAAAGGCTCTGATGATACCCGCGGAAGTGGCAATTATCAAATGCCAAGGCAACTCGAAGGACGATTCACTAATGTCCAAGGGCAACGATGCTGCAGATGCCGCAGCAAAATTGGCTGCAGGATATAACAAAATGCATATGATGGTACAGACCTCTAATCATTGTGACAATTTATTACCACAGGTTAACAGCGCATATCTTGTCATTGAACATAATAAAGCAAGTCCAGAGGAAAAGTCAGTCTGGATTGAACATGGTACATTATGTGCACCTGACGGCCTTTGGCAAGCACCAGATGGCAGACCAGCATTGCCCACAACCCTGACCAGCTCACTTCTTAAACAGGCACATGGCCTCGCCCATGTCAGCACAAAACCAATGTTGAGAACATTTAAACACTGGTGGCACCCTTTCCTGACCTCAATGGTGTCCCATTATGTCGTGTCTTGTAACAGGTGTCAGGAACATAATGTCAAAACTCCCATGAGACAGATGCAGGGCACATTTTCTACTATCTGTGGCCGGGGGGAGGAAATTGTGATTGATTTTACAGACATGATAGTAAGGACCAACGGTAAACAATACCTCTTGGTCATTGTTGACTATTTCACAGGGTGGCCGGAGGCATATCCAGTTGGACGGGAAGACAGTACCGCAGTGATTAAATGTCTCATCAATCATTACATTCCGCATTATGGTTTTCCCCGACGAATCCGCTCGGATAATGGCAGTCATTTTAAAAATGAACATTTAAAGGTAGTTGAAAAATCTTTGGGGCTAACCCATGCTTTTGGGGCGGTCTACCATCCACAATCTCAAGGCAAGGTGGAGAGAATGAACTTGACTTTGAAACTTAAATTGGCTAAAATCTGTGCACAGACCAAATTGACCTGGTTATCTGCACTCCCTCTAGCATTAATGTCTGTACGTTCTTCTGTTAACAGAATTTCTGTCTTTACACCATTTGAATTGCTTACAGGTCGATCTTTTCCAGGACCAACCACACCGTTGAGACCGGACACCACCAAACCGTTGTCACATTGTGCATATTTTGACAAACTAACTGCTCTGATCCAACACTTTTCTCAGCAGGTTACACCGGAGTCAGAACCAGAACCTGTTCCACCACCAACTGAGTGGGTGCGACTGAAGACCTTCCGCAGGAAGTGGCACGAACCCAGGTGGTCTAAACCACTGCGTGTCACCTCACGAACATCCCACTGTGTCCGCCTAGCAGGAAAAGGCGACACCTGGTATCATTTGTCTTCTTGTGTTGCTTGTGATCCCCCAGGCAGGTCTCTGGAACAGACGGCTGTGGACCTGAAGGATCAGGTCCAAGAGAGGGAGGGTGCTGAAAGTGAAATTACAGACGCAGGCACAGTAGAAAACGCAACACAAGCATTACAGGTTACGCACAGAAATGGGGATATTTTCTCAAGCCCACCAGAGGAATCTTTAGCGCACTGTGTAAGTGAAGACTGTGCATTTGGGGCAGGCATTGCACTAACATTTAAGAGTAGATATGGTGTAGAAAAAGTGAGACAACAAAACAAAAAATCAGGTGAATGTGCAATAACCCATGAGGAAGACGGTAGAACTATTTTTTACCTAATTACAAAAGTAAAATGTACTGACCTCCCCAAATACGAAAATTTCACCAACAGCTTACAACACATGAGAGACTGGTGTTTACAGCACAATATAAAAAAGGTGTCAGTGCCCCGGCTGGGGTGCGGATTGGACAAACTAGATTTCCAAAGAGTCCAGAGCATCTTAAGTGAAGTGTTCACAGGAGTGAACATAACCATAACCGTATATTCATTATAATCATTTGTGTTATTTTTTCATTTTAATCATTTAATTGTGTGAAAATTCATTTTTTCCATCATTTAAGTTTTTGCTATTCAACATTCTTTAAAAAATCATTAAATGTGTTAATTTGAGGGTTCTTAAAACCCTAGTGTGAGTTTTGTTTCCATATAATTGTGTGAAGTATCAGGGTCAATATGAGGCTGTGGGAGAATTGGCCATGCATGGGACTGCTCATTGTCATCTCTGTCACCATAGTGAGTATAGAGATATATAACAAGATAATAAAAATGTGACCCGACCAAAACGAGAGGTAAAACCAGACCCATGTATACAAAGATTCTGGGGAGGAATTGAGTTGGATTATGTAAACGGATCAACAACGGCGTTTACATTTGACTTGTGTAGAATCATTAACTGTGGTGGCCAGAATTCTAGTTGGAGAGGATATGATGTGTATATATGTGATGACCCTGAGTTAGAATTAGCGTGTAATGAAAACAAATTTCCAACAGTAACTGGATGTGACAATTGGCGGGCCGTAAGAAAATATACCGGGACATGGGTACCTCACGAAGGCGGGGGGCCATGGGGGATGGTAATAGGAACAGGATGGAAACATAAAGTATCATTTCAGAGAGATTTTAGCACAACTCAAAACCCCTTGACTCTCTCTTTGGGAGGCATAGAGCATGTCAAGGAGATACATACCAGAAGATATAAGGATCTAAAGACATCAATGTATATCGCTCTAGGAGTAACCATAACCGGAAAAGACCCTATAGGACTGATTAAAATAAATATAATACCCAAGCCACAGGCAACATCGACAACTGAAAACGTATCGGTATCAACTAATAGGAATACGCAGGTAGGCGTGGATTACGCTATGTTGACCCCTGAGGACATAATAGAGAAGGCTACAGGATATGGAGAAACAAACCTATGGTTAGAATGGTTGATAAACACCGCCAAAGAACAAAAATTAGAGGACTGTATAGCATGTGCCGGTGCCAGGCCTAGATTGCATATTGAACCAGCCCCTCTATATCCAAATGATACTTGGGGTTATGACTGTATGTTGTCTCTGACAAGACAGCGTGCAACACCAAATTGCACCACATTGGCAGCCATATTTCCCCCCATTGCTAATAACAGCAAAATGGGCCCATTCGTACAAAGGTCAAACAATTACACCTGTTTTAATTTCACATCTAGTCAAGCATCGACTAATTATGGCCAGATTAATGTAGATTGGTGTCAGGTCATCATACCGGACAATGGGACATTGATAGGCCCATGGGCGAGAGCAGGCCTCTATTACTATTGTGGCGATAGACGTCTGTTCACCAGGGTGCCTCCTAAAACTAAAGGTTTATGTGCAATGGTAAGGCTAGGAGCACCATTGACATTAATTGGGGAAAAAGTTGTTGAATTGCAAGAAGATAAGAGCCAAGAATTGACCAGAAGAAGGAGACGTCATGTTATCAGGAAAAGGAGCATAGACTTATCTCTTAACAGCCCCACATATATAGATGCCATAGGAGTCCCACGGGGAGTACCAGATGAGTATAAATTAGCGGACCAAGTAGCTGCTGGGTTTGGAAATATACCTATCATTTCAATGATATTTCCTGTCACTCCAAACAAAAATGTAGATAGAATAAATTACGTCCATTACAATGTTATGAGGTTAGCCAACTTGACACGTGATGCTATTGATGGCCTAAAAGACCAATTGGCACCAACTTCATTGATGGCTGTACAAAATAGGCTAGCATTGGATATGTTATTGGCAGAAAAAGGTGGGGTATGTCATATGTTTGGTGACCTCTGCTGTACATTTATCCCCAATAACACAGCGCCAGATGGTTCAGTCACCAAGGCATTAGAGGGTTTGCGAACATTATCAGATGAAATGAAGGAACATTCTGGAGTGGACTATCCCATTGGGGACTGGTTGGATAGAGCCTTGGGTAAATGGAAAGCACTGATAATGTCTATAATTGTGTCTATTGCTGTGTTCATGGGAATTTTGGTCACCTGTGGATGTTTCTGTATTCCATGTATCAGATCATTATGTAACCGTTTAATTTGGCTGCAATAGAAAAGAAAGATCTCACCCCAACCCCTTATAGTATGCCACTGTTGTCTAACAACCTATTTACGGATGATGAGGGTGATGACAATGATGAAGTTGTGTGACCTCTTTTAGAGGTCAAGAGAGGGATTGAAGGAGTTTGTTAATAAGTTTTATTATGTTTGAATCTTTACTCTTTATTATAGTTTGATTAACATAATGTGTGTGCCTTAATGAAAATGTTTAAGCAGAAGCTGTAAGGGGTTTTTCTTTTTGTGCTGAGATTAAAAGTGCCTGCTACAGGAATGTGTGTGGGGGAGCAGCCTTGCCAAAAAGATAAGGGAGTGGCTGAAAAGCAGTTAAAAACTCAGGGTATGTGAGTGCAGACTATGAGGGATTTAATCATTTATGTGTTATGTTTAATCATTTATGTGTGTTATTTTTCTGATTGCGTGAAGTGTTAAAACTTTAGATATGATACATGCATTTCATACCCAAGCTATGTGCTGATAATAATGTGCTTGCAACAGAATGTGTCTATGTGTGTGTGTGTGAGTGGAAGGAGGAACTGAACCAAAGGTCAGTTGGGGGTGAAACAGGGTGAAATTGCATGCACACATACACACATAGTTTTGTAACAGGTAAAGAGGGGGTAGTACGGCTGCAGTTGTCTTCTCTAGAAAGTAGAGTGGGGGATGACATGCTGTTTTTCAGAATCTGGCAAAAGTGGAGGGAAACAAGTGATGAACACCATTCGCTGAAGACAAAGGAGAACGAAGCTGATTGGATCAAGAGAGGGAGGCACTGCCTGAAGAAAGAAGACACACCCTCTCACATACACACTATAAATATGTTGTTAGAATGACACACGTTGTTGTTCTTTGTGAGGCATTGTGTCGGAGACAACCCAGCGCTGTACTTTGATACTTTCTGGATAATGAACTTCAATACTTGTTAGAGATTGCCTACCTTTAATTTTTGAACACGAAGGACAAGATTTAATCCAACACATATTACAAACCCAGCACTTTATTCTTCCTTGTTAAAAACCACTTCGCTAAAACGCTCCCACACGGTACTTTTCTTTCCTACCTTTTGTTTTGTTTTTAATTCTCCCTTTTTAAATTTCCCTCGTATCTGTTTTGCCTCCTACGATGGCGTTTTAGTGCCACGTTAAAAATAAAAACAAATTCTCGAAATGTTACGAGAATAAAGTCAAAATGTTACGAGAATGAAGTCGAAATGTTACGAGAATAAAGTCGAAATGTTACGAGAATAAAGTCGAAATGTTACGAGAATAAAGTCGAAATGTTACGAGAATAAAGTCAAAATGTTACGAGAATAAAGTCGAAATGTTACGAGAATAAAGTCGAAATGTTACAAGAATAAAGTCGAAATGTTACAAGAATAAAGTCGTAAAACGTATTTTGTTAACGTGAAGCATCAAGCGTCAAGCATTGTTTTAATATTTCAATGTTTGTATTCTATTTCAATGTTTCTATTTCAATTCTATTTCAATGTTTGCTTCAGTTTATCATTTGAATCCATATGCCACAACGCGTTGGGACCCCCGCTGAAGTACTTTATCCAAATCCTCCACATCCATTGTTTCTAGCAATTCTGTGATTTTTCTCAAAATATTACAAGTTTAATCTCGTATCACTACGAGTGTATTCTCGTAACATTTCGAATTCATTCTCGAAATCTTGGATTATTTTATTTTTTAACGTGGCACTAAGAAGCCGTCGTAGCCTCCATTTCTGCTTTAAACAGACCATTCTCTACCACCGACACGCGCATTTCTTTTAAATTACTGCAAATTAGCGCCTGATTAAAAATGCGTTTAAAACCTATTCGTATTTTTTGAGAACTTTGTTAATATTGTATATGATATTGTCGACCCGCACCCCCCCGGAATTAATCAGAATCTATTTTTTTATTACCCGACCCGCGGATCATCCGCAGCGCTCGCGGATTTAACCGCCGTGTGATTTCTTTCGTAAAATTTTAATCCCTTCATACTATGTCGGGCAAGAAAAAAAAGTGGTCGGACGAATATGTACAATATGGATTCACATGTATAACGGAACGTGATGGGAGTCAGCGTCCTAACTTCATGATTTGCAATGCCAAGTTGAGCAATTCTAGTCTATCACCGGCAAAACTAAGAGAACACTTCCTGGTTTTGTTCTTTGAACACTTTGATGTTGATGCACGGTTCATTTTCAATCATATTTTATTTTTCCAATTAAGAAGGGTTCGGTGTATGCGCATATGAAACTGGTGGGGTTCAGTACCTCCAACAAGGTTAAGAACCACTGATCTAAAGGGAAAGTGTAACAAAGTAACAACAACATAACCTTAACCTGAGCAATAAATAACAACATCCAGACTAAAAATAGATGATGCATGTCTAACACGTGTGTTTCTAATCTATCTTTGGTTAAAATTAAAGTAATATCTTATGTATGTCATTAAAGATTGGTGTATTTCACACGCATAAAGTATCATATGTTCAAGTTCTATTGATTTCTTATTTTGTTGTATTGGTTTGTCATCTTTCTTAATTATAATTTGTATGTGTTCAGAGGTTCAGAGTCTTGACCTTGTGTGCTTAATGTCTGAAATGGGTCATATAGACTAAAATATACAGTATATACATATATCAGTTACAAAACTGAATGGACACGGGTGACTGGGAGCAAATAATGAAACATAGAGAGAAATTCCTCTAGTATCGTTCAAGAATCACATCAGGGCTAAAATAGCAAAGTTCAAAGTATTTTGTATTTAAAAACACATTTACATTTGTGTTATTAAATAGGTTAAATGCGTTTACTGTTATTGTGAAATATGGAGAAAATATGTCTGCTGACTCTTTTGAACATATTGTCTAGATATTCTTATAATGTGGTGATTTTATGACTGACCATCATTTCTGCTTCTGTCAGCGGTCACAGGAGGTGTTTGTGTAACCGGCTCCTCTCTCTCAGCCGGACCTTTGCGGCCTTTTATCCATCTCAGAAACCTTGTTTTCTTTTTCTCCTTCTTTCCTCCTCCGTCTTTCTCGATCGCGTTGTCGATTGCTCGAGCAGGTAGTTGGTACACCTCGCTAGCATCGATAGCTTCGTCGGCTTTAACACACTTGTCAAATGTTTGACCCATTTCACTCACGTAAACGGCAGCAACAAGTTTTCAGTAAGCGGATTAAAAGCAGAATGAGCAAACAAGAAATGTCAGCGTCTATAAACCGTCAGAGTCTTTGTGACGTCATCTTCACGCTCGTGTCATGTAATGTGTATATTTGAATTAACCACAAAAAGCTGCTCATCCAGTTAAAATGTCAATAAACACGTGATTGGACAATAGTGTTTTCAAGACGCGTCATCAATCCGGAAGTCGGCCATTTTGTGCGCGCTCGGACATAAACATTTCGACTGAACGGAATTGAACTCGGTCGTAAAAGTTATTACCAATAAAGGAGAAGAAAGCAACAAACTGTCGGAGGAAAGAAGGCGTTTGTGGATTACCGAACTGTACCAGGATTTTCAGGGTAAGAATCTTGAAAACATTCGTGTCTGTTGTCCTCATTTCGTGTCAGGTACGGGAATAATTGGATTAATTGATTAACTCATTTTGTAATGTAATAGTATAGGTTACACTCATGTTAATATTTCGTTCCTGTTTGTTAAATACTTTAAAATCTGATTATAATTTCATTTCATGAACTACTCGTAGTGCAAGACATGCATATTTTCTTTAAAATGTTATTGAAATTTTGTTAATGAAGCTACATTTATTATTATTGTATTATAGATCAAATATCTGACCTGCAGAAAAAGGATGATCCAGATTGGGGGCCATGCGTTAATATGAGAGGAAAGAAAGAACCAGAACAACCTAAGAACTCATTGACATCAAGTTACAAACGTCATGTGAATTGAGCCCATCAGAAACACAAGGATGATGCTGCCTATCCTTTGCTTCTTATGGACACACCATATGATTATGATTGAGCCACAAGTGACTATATCAGCCATAATATCTGCAGTGACTGATGACATTACTGATTCTATGACCAGTGAACTTCAAAATCTGAGAACAGAAAACGTCTTGGTTACGTCTGTAACCTCAGTTCCCTGATGGAGGGAACGAGACGTTGTGTCGAGAACGACAGATGGGGTTCGTTCCTGAGAACCAATCAACTCTGACTGCTATAGAAAAGGCCAATGAAATTTGGCGAATGAAATTTGCATGCCGGACTCCGCCCCCGGATATCCGGTATAAAAGGAAGCCGGCGTGCAGCATTCATTTACCTCTTGTTCTGAAGAGCCTGAGAGCCTCTCAAACTGCAACAGAAACGATACAGGTTTGTGGCATAAGGGACACAACGTCTCGTTCCCTCCATCAGGGAACTGAGGTTACAGACGTAACCAAGACGTTCCCTTTCTGTCGGTCTCTCGACGTTGTGTCGAGAACGACAGATGGGGTTATTATGGAAAACGCCACAAACGCTGTATCGCGTCACAATCTCAGCGAAGCGACGGTAACAAGCCTGGGCGTGTCAGCTCGAAGCTTCGCGAAACTTGTAACCTTCCAGTGTGGTGGTCGGGGGGTTCCAGAGCTTTCGAGAAAGATGGAAACAGCCCTGACCGGTAACTTTCCCGAACGGGGCCTTAGCTCTCTACAGGCGAGAGGCCGTCCGGATCGGTTTACACCGGGAAAGCGCACTCTAAAGCAGAGAAGCGCTGCAGAGGCCACCTCCTACCCGTGGGGAGGAAATTGGTGGATAAGTATGGTCTCGTCCTAGGAGGAGAACGCATGGAACGTGCGGACTGGATAGTTAACCGCGAGGTGGAGGTCCACCTGGGGAAGCTCATGGGTTACCGAGTGTGGGAACCAGTGTCATGAGGGTATAGCAGACGGAACAGCCCACGGAGGGGGTGTTACTGCGTCTGAAAGCACAGGTCCGGTTAGAACTAAGTGGTAGGTCAAGAATGTCCCGGCCTAAGGGGGAAGGCTGCTCTGCTCAGCCAACCCCGAGGAAGTGCTTAGTGATGGATGGAATGCCTGTTCTTAACCAAGGAGTGGGTAAGAAGGGAGGCTGGTGAGGTACCAATTCTCTTAGCCAAGGTTGGGTAAGAGGAAAAGGCTAGATAGCACACTGACCCAACCTCTTGGAGGGTGGGATGGTGCTTTCGCAGGCATACGCCCCCCCGGATGCCAGTCCTACATGTCGCCACGCAGGACGTGGGCTGACACCGGGTTTACGCGAAGATTGTAAAACCTTGCGAAGGTGGTGGGCGTAGCCCAACCCGCAGCTCTACAGATGTCTGCCAGAGACGCGCCTCTGGCCAGTGCCCATGAGGTGGCTAGACCCCGAGTGGAGTGAGCCGTGACCGACAATGGACATGGCACATTCTGCGATCGGTATGCCGTCGTAACGGCATCTACGATCCAGTGCGCTAATCTCTGTTTGGAGACAGCCTTCCCCTTCTGCTGACCTCCGAAACAGACAAAGAGCTGATCAGAACTGCGGAAGTTCTGTGTGCGGTCCAAGTAGAGGCGCAGTGCGCGTACTGGACACAACACGGACCGGGTTGGGTCTTCCTCCCCGGTGGGGAGCGCCTGCAAGTTCACCACTTGGTCCCGAAAGGGAGTAGTGGGAACTTTGGGCACGTATCCGGGCCTGGGTCTCAGGCGAACGTGAGAGTTACCAGGGCCGAAATCAAGGCAGTCCGGGGACACAGAGAATGCATGGAGATCCCCTATCCTCTTGAAGGATGCGAGCGCCACAAGAAGAACCGTCTTACTCGTTAGGTGAGGAAGATCGGAAGCTTCAAGGGGCTCAAAGGGGGGCTCCGCTAGGCCCCTCAGGACCACGTTAAGGTCCCAAGAGGGTATGGAGCGGAGACGAGGCGGGTTGCGTCGTCTCGCGCCCCTTAGGAACCTAGTGACCAGGTCGTGCTGTCCTAGAGACCTTCCGGCCACTGAGTCGTGATGAGAGGCAATAGCGGCTACATACACTTTCAGTGTGGAAGGGGAGATGTTGGTCTCCAACCTCTGTTGTAGAAAGGACAGCACGGTCCCGACCGAGCATCTCTGTGGGTCTTCTCCTTGGGAGAGACACCAGGATGAGAAGAGGCGCCATTTGTAGGCGTAAAGCCGCCTAGTCGATGGCGCCCTGGCCTGGAGGATGGTTTCAGCCACAGCGGGGTGTAACCTACTCAGGATGTCCTCGTCCCGTCCAGAGACCAGACATGGAGGTTCCAGAGGTCTGGCCTGGGATGCCAAAACGTGCCCATCCCCTGAGAGAGCAGGTCCTCTGTCAGGGGAATGGGCCAGGGGGGAGTTGTTGTCAAGAGCATCAGCTCCGAGAACCAAGTGCGGTTGGGCCAGTGCGGCGCAACCAGTAACACCTGTTGCTCCTCTTCCCTGACCTTGCACAGGGTCTGTGCAAGGAGGCTCACTGGGGGGAAGGCGTACTTCCGCTTGTCTCGTGGCCAGCTGTGCGCCAGGGCATCCGTGCCGAGGGGGGCCTCGGACAGGGCGTACCAAAGCGGACAATGGGTGGTGTCGCGGGAGGCAAAGAGGTCGATCTGTGCCTGTCCGAACCGCACCCAAATAAGCCGGACTGCACGAGGGTGGAGTCGCCACTCTCCGCAGGGTGTGTACTGGCGAGAGAGCGCGTCGGCTGTCTCGTTCAGTACGCCTGGGATGTAGGTGGCCCGCAGGGAACGGATCACCTGCTGACTCCACAGGAGGAGGCGTCGGGCAAGTTGCGATAGCTGCCGTGAGCGCACGCCACCCTGGCGATTGATGTACGCTACGGCTGAGGTACTGTCCAGGCGAACCAGTACGTGCTGACCTTGTACTAGAGGCCGGAGCCTTCTGAGTGCAAGCAGCACAGCCCACAACTCTAGGCAATTGATGTGCCAGCGCAGCCGGGGGCCCGTCCAGCGCCCCGCTACTGCGTGCCCGTTGCACACTGCACCCCACCCCGTCAGCGAGGCGTCTGTCGTCACCACGACGTGCCTCGTAGCTAAGCCGAGGGGGACTCCCGCTCGGAGAAAGGTCATGGAAGACCATGGGGCTAGGGTGCGTCGGCAAACAGGAGTTACCACCATGCGCCTGCTGCCGGTGTGCCACGCCGTCCTCGGAACTCGACTGTGTAGCCAGTGTTGAAGCGGTCTCATGTGCATCAGTCCGAGGGGTGTTACTGCCGCGGAAGATGCCATGTGGCCCAGGAGCCTCTGAAATAGTTTCAGGGGGACCGCCGATTGCTTGAAGTGTTCCAGGCAATCCAACACCGACTGGGCGCGAGCTGCGGACAGCTGAGCCACCATGGTGACAGAGTCGAGTTCCATACCGAGAAAGAGGATGCTCTGCACAGGGGAGAGTTTGCTCTTTTCCCGGTTGACCTGAAAACCCAGTCGATCTAGGTGCCGGAGCACCATGTCCCTCTGGGTACACAACAGATCTCGCGAGTGAGCCAAGATGAGCCAGTCGTCGAGATAGTTGAGTATTCTCACACCTCTCTCCCGGAGAGGAGAGAGGGCGGCCTCCACGATCTTGGTGAAGACTCGTGGAGACAGGGACAGACCGAAGGGGAGGACTCTGTACTGATATGCCCGACCCTCGAAAGCAAACCGTAGGAACGGTCGGTGTCGAGGAAGAATCGAGACATGAAAGTAAGCGTCCTTCAGGTCGATTGCCACGAACCAATCCTGACACCTGATAGATGCCAGGATGCGCTTCTGGGTTAGCATCTTGAAAGGCAGCTTGTGGAGGTGCCTGTTCAGGGTACGTAAGTCCAGAATGGGGCGCAACCCTCCGTCCTTCTTTGGAACGATGAAGACGGGGCTGTAAAACCCGCTGAACATCTCGGCTGGGGGGACGGACTCGATCGCCTGTTTCGCCAGGAGGGTGGAGACCTCTACCCGAAGCACGGAGGCGTCTCTGCCTCGGAGAGAGGGGGAGATGATGCCCCGAAACCTGGGAGGGGCCCTGGCGAACTGGATCGAGTAGCCGAGACGGACCGTCCGCATCAGCCACCGAGACAGTGTGGGCAACTTCTGCCAAGCTCCCAGGGACTGTGACAGGGGGACCAAGGGGACGGCCTGCTTCACCATACCCACGGAGGGTGGTTCGACGGCGGGTGGAGCCAACCGGGTGTCGCTGGGGCTTCCCCGGAGGGATGGTTGGCTCCACGTTTTTGCCTGCCTGGCGGGACAACGGCACACACTGTCGGATCGAGAGTGGTGACGGCTGTCGAATGAGTGCGGCCTCACACCTCGCCAGGGTGTGAGGTCGGTTCGCCGCGCACAGTCCGGGGGAGTGTGCGAACGGCTGGGTAGAACGTCCGGGGGAAACAACTCTCTTTGTGAGCAAGTGGGCGCCAGGCCCTGATAAGGGCCCGGCTTTGGGAACGAGGCAGGCGGCGTCCCATACCGACCGGTCAGAGGTGGAACTGTGACGGTCGGGCCAGATGTTGTCTCTCCCGGAGTCGTCTCGTCAGGGCCGCTTCCTGGAGGGTTGCCGACGAGGAGGGGGCCTAGGCTTCGGGGTCCTCTTCCGGGGTGCAGCCTGGGGGTGAACTCTAGCCGGAATCGGAGTCGAAGAGGCCCTGGGCTGTTGGGGAGCAGACGGTGCGCGGGAAGTCGAAGGCCGGGGGGCCGTCGATTCACGGCGCGGAAGAATATGGCTTATCGCCTCCGTCTGCTCCTTCACCGCCGAGAACTGCTGCGCGAAGTTCTCGACGGTGTCACCAAACAGCCCACCCTGCGAGATGGGTGCGTCGAGAAAGCGTACTTTGTCGGCGTCACTCATACCCGCAAGGTTGAGCCAGAGGTGTCTCTCCTGGACCACCAGAGTGGACATCGTCCGACCCAGGGCCCGCGCCGTCACCTTAGTCGCCCTTAGAGCGAGGTCAGTGGCGGCGCGGAGTTCCTGCATGACACCCGGGTCGGCCCTACCCTCGTGGAGTTCTCTCAACGCCTTAGCCTGATGGACCTGCAGGATGGCCATGGCGTGGAGAGATGAGGCAGCCTGGCCCGCAGCACTGTAAGCCTTCGCCACCAGGGAAGCAGAAGTCTTACAGGCCTTGGACGGGAGACGAGGTCGGGTCCTCCAGGTGGCAGCCGTCTGCGGGCATAGGTGCACCGCGATGGCACGTTCCACCTGGGGGACTTCGACATAGCCCCTGGCTGCCCCACCATCGAGGGCGGTGAGGGAGGCGGAGCTGGACTGCGTGGAGCGAGCCGTGAGGGGGGCGCTCCAGGTCCGACACAGCTCCTCATGCACCTCCGGGAAAAATGGAACCGGGGGTGGGCGCGGTTTGGAACCGCTTTCCGACCCCAGGAACCAAGTGTCCAACCGCGAGCGTTGGGGGAGGGGCAATGACGTACACTGCAGCCCAATGCTCGCGGCAGCCCGGGCTAGCATGGCCGACATCTCGACTTCTTCCTGAGCTCTACCCCCCGGGGGGGGAAGCTCGGATTCATCATCGGATACCGGCATCTCTCCCCCCGATGCTGCGATCGACATCTCATCGGCTCTGCGGTCCGTTTCCGAACGCGCAGAGGAGGATCCGGACGGTGTGCCACCGCCGGATGGAGAACGACCAAAAGAGCGTGTTGGGGTGCGACCGGCCCGTGAGCGCTTGGCTGGCGGGTGTACGGTCACAGAAGTCCCCAAATCACTGACGCCGCTAACCGGACCGGAGATCTGGGCCGTAGCCATAGATGTCACAGCCCGGGTAGCAGACGAAATGTTGGCTGGTCCCCGTAGGAAGACAGCCAACCGTGACCGCAACTTTTGAATGACAATCTGCCCGCAGTGCGGGCAAGATGTGTCAACGAACGCTGCTTCGGCGTGCTGGACGCCCAGACACCTAACACAGCGCTCGTGTTCGTCCCCCTCCTCGATGAGGGTACCGCACCCAAGAGAACAGCGGGACATGCCACGCTGTAGAGTGAGTCCTGAAAAGGACTGTTGTAGAAAATATCTCTGACACCTACTGGAACCGCCGAGACACCCAGGGGAGAATCGCTGCAGGAGGGATGATCCGCTGGGACAGTCGTAGATCCGGCAGTTGAGGCAGAAGCAGAGAGAAGAACTTGCTTTTTCGCTTTGCTCATGAGTCGAAAGGCTCTGAAGAACAAAAGGTAAATGAATGCTGCACGCCGGCTTCCTTTTATACCGGATATCCGGGGGCGGAGTCCGGCATGCAAATTTCATTCGCCAAATTTCATTGGCCTTTTCTATAGCAGTCAGAGTTGATTGGTTCTCAGGAACGAACCCCATCTGTCGTTCTCGACACAACGTCGAGAGACCGACAGAAAGGGAACATTCAGTTGCAAAAACTGTCCTCTTCATATGATGTGCAAATTAGTGCATTTGAGGGTAAAGATGAAAAAGTTTTATTATTCATTGGTCTGCCTAAATATCATATTTTGTTAGCAATGTTTACATACCTTCATCTCCACCTCTCTGTGAAGAAGTCACTTAATGCATTCCAAGTGCTAATGCTTACATTAATAAGACTAAACGTAATGTTTCTACAACCTTCCTGTCTTATGCGTTCAATGTGTCAATGTTTATTTGGATGAAACCACTTGTTAAATGGCCTGAAAGAGAACGGTTGGTAAAAACTATGCCGATGCAAATCAGAAAACTTTTTGGGAAAGAATATGTTGCTGTTATCGACTGCTTTGAGGTGTTTATAGATCGTCCATCTAACCTTATACCCAGAGCAGAAACATGGTCATCTTACACCAATTGATTTCTTGATAAGAAAAGATGATAGTTTTGTACTTGGATTTGTCTGTTGTGCTCTGGTGATCCTTCGTCCATCAGCTGTTGATTTTGAATGAAGCTGCTTGTCGGTTAACATAATCAATTTGTAAATAAATATGTAAAGAACAACAGAACAGCTGGGTATGCTACAACGTTTTACTTGTACAACTGTTAAGTACAAAATTCAGGAATAAAACCGTAGCAAAATAATGCCCACATTACACACATTACATTTTCAAAATGTAATAAATGAAATATTAAAAGTAATATCACAGCCTAATTAAAAATGTGTATTTAGGGAAACTTTTGTACTATGGTTGGATACACATTACACGCATGAACATGCAAGCTACGGAACAGATTACTGCATATTACATAACTGTTGTTTTAAGTGCTTAATACCTTTCTTTAACCTTTTTGGAAGAAACTGAGGTAGCTTACAACAGTTTGAACAGTACCATTTCCCTTTCTGAGCAATAACAACATTTAAGCATGAATAATGAAACCTCTGAATATCACATTTTGCATTGTAACACAAAATCCTCTGACCAAACTCAACCTGGCCACAGTGACACCAGCTTTTTTCTTTCCACTGCCACTTGCACATTTGTCAGAAACTATTTCAGGCATAATGGCGGTGTCAAAAATGTGCTTTCTTTTATTACAGATGTCCCAGAAATCTGATTAAACAAAATGTGTTCAACATGCAAGTCTTTCTCTGTCCAAACAACAAACTAAGCAGACTCCAGTTCACACACCCCAAGCTGCGTTTGGACTTGGTAGGAAGCCTGGTGGTTTCTGTTTAGTGTCAGTTCCCCTTCATCCTCCTCCTCCAAGTAAAATCCTGTAACTCTGTCTCACTTGTCAGATAAGACACAGAATGGACATTTAATTTCAGTGACACTGACGCCACAAAAAAAAATCAGCCAATCTAGGGAAGCACCTAAGAATGGCATACATGGATTAATGAAAAAACCTGTCTTGTGCACTTTCACATTTTCATAAGATTTCTTATATTTATCTGTAAACATATCAAGTGGAAATTTCTCAGGAGAACATCCTTAGGTAGAAGCTTCTGATGTAAATGTGTATGGTTGGGGAGAGCGTACACTGTTGATCAAGCTCTGAGCTGGTGGATTGGGATCAGTACAACACACACTTTTCATTTTAGATGCTGTGATTCGACCAGCACGACAATGAAACCAGTTTAGAAGTTCGATCCCTTATAGCTATTGCTCTTCAGATACTGAAATCTTTCAATGATTACAAATGGACAATACATCACTGTAGTTTGGGTGAAGTGTCTCCTCATGCCGCAGTTCAGTCAACACCAGGGGAAAGTTTTCACTCATTGGTTTGGGAATAAAGTGGTCTGAATAAGGCTCAATCAGGGATGAATTAGAAATGAAATAAAAAAGAGTTTGAGCCAGTTGTGCTGAGAGTGTTGATTAATGACGACAATTCATCACTGGTGTTGTGCTTTCTTTAACAGTAGAACTGTCACTTTCTTTTTCAAATGCCTGCACATTACCAGATCTTTCACTCTAGCAGCTATATTACTTTATATTTCTTTGCTGCAAAACAGGCAATCTCTCGACATTCCTTGTTGTCAGGGAAACTCATGGTGAACCCAAGTGCAGGCAAGCACGAGACGGAATGGAAGGTAGGAGTAACAGGGATTTATTAACAACAACGAACACTACAAAAACAGGCAAAACAAAACCCACAATGGGGAAAAACAAGACAGGTTAAATAATAATGAATACAATGAGACTGACTAACTAAAACTAACAAAACAAACACTGGATATGACACTGAACTAACACTTACTTCGACAAGGGGTACACAGGAACAAGGTATCGTATACACAAAGCAAGATGTGATAACAGGCACATCAACGACTACATTCAACGGAGCACATGTAACGAACCAGCACAAGACAATGACACATGATAGGTATAAATAGGGGAACAAACGCAGGATGATTAATAAGGGCCAGGTGACACAGATGAAACACTCAGGGAAAGCTAATGAGACAGAAAGGGCGGGAACAGACGAGACTCGGGGAGAGAGTATGGAAAGCCAAAAGGCCAAAAACATCTCTCCCCACATGAAACAAAGGATTCTGTATGATTCCACTTCTAAACCAAGAAATACCTGACAAGGAGTGGTGAAACCATGACAGAACCCCCGCCTTAAAGAGCAGCAACCTGATGCTCCTCAAAGGCACGAACAAGACATGGCAGACTGGGACAAAGACAAGACTAAACAAAACATGGAGAACAAAATCAAGGGCAGGCAGGCAAGAACAAACAATGGGTTGGGGTAGGGCAATAAAAATAATAAACAAGGGAGGGGGGGTGGGGACAAAACAGAGTACATAGGGGAAAGTCCAGAAGGGGCAGGGCTGGGAGGGGAAGTCCTAGCCCTGGGGGACGCGCCAGAGCGCGAAGCCCCAGGGGGCTTGACGGGGAAGTCCTGGGGGAAACTGTTCTTGTCCCCGGCAGGACTGTTGGGCTGGATCCCGGCTGGAATGCCGGGCAGGACAAGGGCTGGACGGCCGGCTGGAATGCCGGACCGGACGAAGGCTGGACGGCCGGCTGAAATGCCGGACCGGACGAAGGCTGGGCGGTCGGCTGGAATGCCGGACCGGACGAAGGCTGGGCAGCGCTCTGTCGAAGGCTGGGCAGCGCTCTCTGTCGAAGGCTGGGCAGCGCTCTCTGTCGAAGGCTGGGCAGCGCTCTCTGTCGAAGGCTGGGCAGCGCTCTCTGTCGAAGGCTGGGCAGCGCTCTCTGTCGAAGGCTGGGCAGCGCTCTCTGTTGGCTGCTGGACCGGGCTCGAAGTCGGCTGCTGGAAGGAATCCGCGGCCGGGCCGGCCGCCCGGACCGTCACCTCCCCATGGCGCCCCCCCAAAAAATATCTGGGGTCTGACACCTCCGGACACGGGACCACCGGACTCGCGACCACAGGAACTGGGATCCCCAGGGTTCGGACCGACCTCCGGAGTTTCTTTCTCCTGGATCGGCTCCCAGAGGGTGTGGCCGGCTGCAGAAATGTGTGGCAGAGGAGTCGGACGGGGAGTCCCACGACTCCCTCCGTTGACGCCGTCTATGGAGACTGGAGGGCTGTGGAGAGGATGCAGGTGGTGGGGAGAGGCCCATGACCCCGATTAGCATGGAATGACCCTCGGGGATGGCGGCCAGCGGAGAGGGAGAATAGGACTCCACTGAGACCCTGGGCTCCGGCCGATTCATGGCGTACCTGATCAGTTCGGTGAAGCCCAGCGGTCTCAGCGTCAGCATCTCCCCCCGCGTCAGAGGTTGGTTAAGGCCACCATTGAACAGGACCATCTGTTCCTGTTCATCATGGACCATCTCGCCTGCAGTCTCGAAGAAACGGTCCGCATAATCAAGCATCCTACCTTCCATTCCGTCTCGTGCTTGCCTGCACTTGGGTTCACCATGAGTTTCCCTGACAGAACGAACCAGCCAAATATGAACCCAGCAGGCATGGACGTGAGACGTGCAAATCAGGCACGTCGCCTATGCGGTGTTCGCCAGGAACACGGCGACGTGCCTGATTTGCACGTCTCACTAAAATTTAGATACTAGGTTTGATTTTATTGTATTGGACTGAATAGTGGCTCAGTGTTTAGCACCGTCACTTTACAGCGAGAAGTTTTTAGATTTACTTTTCTCATAAATGTTGTTTTTATCTGGGTGTCGCCCAAAGCACATGCACATTAGCCTGTGAAGCAGGGCACTAAACATTAAAACCAACCTTATAGCAGGAGGCTCATAGCAAAGCCAACACAATGGCTGACCAACATCCTCTTTTGCAATAAGGCATTTAAGGTGGTATAGTCTTGCTTCTTTCCAGCGCTTAGGAGGCTTTCTGCTGCCGCGAAGACCATGATGATGATTCAGAACTTTACTGAGGCTCAGCAGTAGGATAAGATGTCAAGATATCCGAGAGACCCTCCATATTTTATTCTGCAAAGAAAATATGAAATAAAGCTGTAAGGGAAAAGTTAGATGAGGACCAATAACAAGTCAATTGATCGATATTAAGAAAAAAAAACATTTTATGATTCAATATCAAACTGTGTTCTTAATCCATTTACAGCACTGTCAGTTTTGTTTAGGGGGTTATTCTTTAATTCTTTCCCTGCCAGCCTTTTTTTAAAGTTGCCAGCCAGCACCAGCGTTTTTTAACATTTTCACCAAACTTTAATGGCTCACAGTACATTTTCTGTAACAAATATATGGACAAACAATATGTCCAATGAAAGAACAGAGTCTCTGCTTTTAAACAAAATAAACTGTATTCTTCTATCTTCAGTTGTTGTTTTTATCAGCCCTTAGATGTGGGTAGATTTCTTCAAAAATGAATCACTTGGATTAAACAGCTGAGATAATTATATTTTTTGTCAAAGATTCGGTCCAGATTACACTCAGAACAATCATTTAAAACAGATCAGATTTATACTTTCTGTGTTCAGGGATTCTGTACGTTTTCCAAAGGTGTGTAACAGCGCCACCTGCAGTGAAACAGTACAAACACAGATTGCAGTAATAACTCGTCAATGTAAACTTAAATTCATCACTTTGTTTTACCAAATTGCTCTTGAGGATTTACAACAGTAAATTGATCCTCCGCACTGGATGGAAGAGCTCTACAGATGTCTGCTAGAGAGGCGCTTCTGCCAGTGCCCAGGAGGTGGCTAAACTCCGTGTGGAGTGAGCCCTTACTGCCAATGGGCATGGGAGATTCTGAGATCGGAATGCTGTCGTAACAGCCTCCACGACCCAGTGCACCAGCCTCTGTTTGGAGACAGCCTTCCCCTTCTGCTGTCTGCTGTTACTCTCTGAGGAAGATCGGAGCCTCCGAGGGGCTCTTGGGGGCCCCTGAGGCTCCCCAGGACCACTTGGGTCCCAAGAGGGTATGGAGCGGAGATGAGGCGGATTTTGCCCTCTCGCGCCCCTTAGGAACCTGGTGACCAGGTCGTGTTGCCCTAGAAACTTTCCACCGACTAAGTCGTGATGAGTGGCAATAGCGACTACATACACATTCAGTGTGGAGTGGAGATGTTAGTCTCCAGTCTCGGAAGAAGGAAAACACAATCCTGATCGAGCACCTCAGTGGGTCTTTCTCATTGAGTGAGACACAAGGACGAGAAGAGGCGCCGTCTAGAGGCGTGTAACCGCCTAGTAGATGGGGGCCCTAGCCTTGGGTGATGGTCTCTGCCATAGAGGGGGAGTAGCCATCTCAGGATCTTCTCGTCCCGTCTAGAGACCAGACATGGGTGTTCCAGAGGTCTGATCTGGGATGCCAGAACGTGTCCCTCCCCTGATAGAGCAGGTCCTCTGTCTGGGGAATGGTTCAGGGGGAGTCGCTGTCCAGAGCATTAGGTCTGAAGCCAAGTGCGGTTAGACCGGTGTGCTTTAACCAATAACACTTGGTGCTCCTGCTCCCTCACCTTGCAAAGCGTCTGTGCAAGGAGGCTCCTGCGGGGGAAGCTGTGCTTCCGCCCATCCCGCGGTCAGCTGTGCGCAAGGATATCCGTGCCGAGGGCAGGGAATATCAAGCGGGCAAATGGTGGTGTTACGGGAGACGAACAGGTTTACCTGGGCCTACCCGAACAGCCTCCAAATGAGCTGGACTGCGCGGGGTGGAGTCGCCACTCTCCACGAGGCCTAAACTGGCGAGAATGCACATCGGCTGTCTAGTTCAGTTTGCCAGAGGTGTTTGTGGTCCGCAGGGAACGGGTCACCTGTTGACTCCACCGGAGGAGGCGTCGAGCAAGTTGTGTTAGCTGCTGTGAGCGAACACCACCCTGACGATCTGTGTACACTACAGCTATAGTGCTGTCCTCGGAACAGCACGTGCTTGTCTCGTACGAGAGGCCGCAGCCTGCTCAGTGCAAGTAGCACAGCCCACAACTCTTGGCAATTGATATGCCAGCGCAGACGGGGGTTCGTCCAACGCCCAGCCTGCGTGCCCGTTGCACACTGCTCCGTACCCCTGCAGGGAGACGTCGGTCGTCACCAAGACCTGCCTCATAACCTGCCCAGAGGGACATGAGTCCGTCGAAAAAGTCATAAAAACTAGGGGTTATGGTGCGTCGGCAGCAGGACGTCATCACCATGCGCCTGCTGCCGGTGTGCCAATCTCTCCTCGGAACTCGACTCTGAAACCAGTGTTGGAGCGGTTTCATTTGCATCAACCCGAGGGGTATTAACCCGCGAGGACGCCATGTGTCCCAGGAGCCTCTGAATTGTTTCAGGGGGAACGCTGTCTGCCTAAAATGTTAATTTCGAACAGTTCAACACTGGTTGTGCCCTTACTGCGGACAGGTGCGCCGACATTGTGACAGAGCTGAGTTCCATACCGAGAAAGAGGATGCTCTGCACTGGGGAGAGCTTGCCCCTCTCTTGGTTGACCTGGAGTCCCAATCGATCTAGGTGCCGGAGCACCAGGTCCCTTTGTGTACATAACAGATCTCCCGAGTGTGCCAAGATAGGCCAGTCGCTGAGATAGTTTAGTACCCGCTCGCCTTCGTCCCCTCAGGCAGAAAGGGCAGTCAGGGACAGACCAAAAGGGAGGACTCTGTACTGATATGTCCGCCTCTCTCGATACATGAAAGTAAGCGTGCTTCAGGTTGATTGCCACGAACCAATCCTGACACCTGATAGATGTCAGGACGCGGCTCTGTGTGAGCACCCTGAACGGCAGATTGTGAAGGTGCTCTGTTCAGGGTACGCAGACCTTTGGGGGCAACCGCCGTCTTTCTTGGGAACGATGAAGTGCAGGTCGTGACCCCCTGAACATCTTGGTTTTTGAGGGATGAACTCGATGGCTGTTTTGCCAGAAGGGTGGTTACCTCTACCCGAAGTACGGAGGCGTCCCTGGCTCTGATAGAGGGAGAGATGATGCCCCGAAACTTGAGTCTCGGGGGAACTGGATCGAGTAACCAAGACGGACCGCCCTCATTAGCCAGCGTGACAGTGTGGGCAGATCTCAAGCTCCCAGGGACTGTGACATGGTGACCAAGGGGACGGTCTGCTTCATCATTCCCACGGGGGGGATGGTTTGTCGGCTGGCGGAGCTAACCATGTCGGCGGGGGGTCCCCGGAGAGAAGGTTGGCTCCGCCTTTTTACCTGCCTGGCGGGACAACGGCACGCACTGTTGGTTTGAGAGTGGTGACAGCTGTCGTATGTGTACCATGTCGTGAGGTCGGTTCGCCGAGCACAGTCCAGTGGAGTGTGCGATTGGCTGCAAGTACACCTGGGGAGAACGGAAAAACTCTGCGAGATAGTGGGCGCCAAGCCTTGAAAAGGGCCCGGCTTTGGTGACGAGGCAGGAGTCGTCCAATACCGACCGATCAGAGCCGTGGCTGTGAAGTTTCGGGCCCGATGTTGTTCTCCCTGGGGTCTTCCCGTCAGTGTCCCTTCTCGCGAGAAGGTTGCTGACGGGGTGGAGGTTTCCCCCTCGACCTCTGCTTCCGGGGTGCCGCCTGTGGGGGCACAGGAACCGGAGCCGATGTCGAAGGGGTCCTGGGTTGCAGGGAAGCAGACGTCACGTGAGATCTAGGAGACCTGTAGGCGGCCGAGTCGCGGCGTGAAAAAATGTGGCTAATTGCCACTGTCTGCTTCACCGTCAAAAACTGCTGAGCGCAGTCCTCGATGGTGTTACCAACAACCCACCCTGCGAGATGGGTGCATCAAGAAATCAGACTTCCTTGGTGTCACTCTTCTGCACAAGGTGTAGTCAGGGGTGTCTCTCCTGGACCACTACCGTGGACATCATCCGACCATGGTCCGTGCCGCCGCCTTGGTCGCCCGTAGAGCGCTGTCAGCGGCGGCACGGAGATCCTGCATTATACCCGGGTAGACCTTACCCTCATGGAGCTCTCTCTCTACGCCTTGGCCTGGCCTGGCAGGATGGCCATGGCCATGGCATAGAGAGAGGAGGCAACCTGGCTGCGGCATCGCCAGCTTTCGACACCAGTGCTGCCGAAGTCTTACGCACTTTGGGAGGTAGGCGTGGCCGATTCCCCCCAGGTGGTAGCCGTCTGTGGCACAGGTGCACCGCGGGCGGACATTCGACCCGGGGGATCTCGATGTAGTCCTTGGGTGCCCCACCATCTAGGGAAGTAAGGGATCCGGAGCTGGTTTCACTCGAACGGTCCGTGAGTGGAGCGTTCCAAGTTTTACGCAGCTCCTCATGCACCTCCGGGAAAAACATGGCACCGGGGTGGGCGCGGTTTTCACCGCGTTCCAACCTCAGGAACCATGTATCCCCGGGTTAGCACGGATGACATCACTTCTGCTTACTCCCAAACTCGACCGCTGGGGGTGGAGCTCGGATTCGTCTGAGTCGGATGCCAGTCTCCCTCCGATGCTGCGAGCGACATCTCATCTACGTCACACATCGTTTACGAATGTGTGCTTGAGAATCCGGACGGTATGCCACCGCCGGTTGGGGAACGTTCAGAAGAGCGAATCAGGGTGCGATCGGCCCGTGAGCACTTGGCTGGCGGGTTTATGTTCGCAGAGCTCCCCATATCACTAACGCTGCTAACGTGGGTGGTCATCGGGGCCGTAGCCACAGATGTCACAGCCCAGTTAGCAGATGAAATAGTGGCTGGTTCCCGTAGGAAGACAGCCACCCTTGACCACAACTTCTGAATGACAATCTGCCCGCAGACGCCTAACGCAGCGATCGTGTCCATCCCCCTCCTCGATGAGGGTGCCGCACCCAAGAGAACAGCGGGACATGCCGCGCTGGAGATTGCTCAGTCAGTCCTGAAAAGGACTTTTAGAAAAAAATCTCTAACACCTCCAGAACCGCCGAGACGCCCAGGGGAAGTTCGCTGTAGGTATGGACGATCCCCTGCAACACGTTGTAGATCCGGCAATGTTGAAGAAGAAGAATTAATTGAATTCGTTCTGTTCGTAATCATGAGCGAAGGCTCTGAAGAAAAAAAGGTAAATGAATGCTGCACGCTGGCTTCCTTTTATACCGGATATCCGGGGGTGGAGCCCGGCATGTAAATTGCATTCGCCAAATTTCATTGGCCTTTTCTATAGTAGTCAGAGTTGATTGAAGGGAACTAAAGTTATGTCTGATGTCGGCTGAAGAGCTATGATGTTCTAGAACAGAATTTGGAGAAAAACATGTTTAAAGTTCAGTGATGAAAATAAAAGCACAACAGTCCAGTATCACAAGTAAAAGTCACTTTACAGTGGTAAGAGACTTACTCTAATAACAATTTGATAAAAAAACATTTCATAGTGTTGAAGTCTATAAAAATACTGTACAAAACCGTTTGAATAAAACGTAAGTAAGGAAAATGGTTCAGGACACACTTAAAGAACGAGAGCTCTGCCGTTATCACTACACAAGGAAACTAACAAACATTCTGGACAGCAACTAATAAACAGTGAAGCAAGTTTGACGTTGTTTATCATGTCCAGCGTCTAGACTTTTGATCATCTCTTGTATGTTTTGCGATCGCGGTCTGACTCGCGTGAGCAAAGGAGCTGGGATAACTCCTGGTGCTGTAGACTGTGAGCTCTGTCATCTCACGAAAACATGTGATAAAATAACTTTGCATGCCATAGTTTAAACAAGACTGGCGGGATATGTGCATTGATACTCCTTCATTGTTCATGTTATTAGGTTTACTTTGTTAGGTGAACTGTCTTTCCCGCATCCCAGCGCAACATCCGGCGGGTTTTATACCATTACAACGCAAACAGATACAGACAGATAGACACAAACAGACACAAACAGACAGACAGACAGACAGACACAAACAGACAGACAGACATAAACAAACAGACAGACAGAGAGACACAAACAGACAGACAGACAGACAGACAGACACAAACAGACAGACAGACACAGACAGACACAAACAGACAGACAGACACAAACAGACAGACAGACACAAACAGACAGACAGACACTAACGGACAGACAGACACAAACAGACAGACAGACAGACACAAACAGACAGACAGACAGACAAACAGACAGACAGACAGACACAAACAGACAGACAGACAGACACTAACGGACAGACAGACACTAACAGACAGACAGACACAAACAGACAGACAGACAGACAGACACAAACAGAAAGACAGACACAGACACTAACAGACAGACAGACACAAACAGACAGACGGACACAAACAGACAAAAACAGACAGACAGACAGACACAAACAGACAGACAGACACAAACAGACAGACAGACACAAAAAGACACTGACAGACAGACAGACGCAGACAGACAAAAACAGAAAGGCAGACACAAACAGACAGACAGACACTAACGGACAGACAGACACAAACAGACAGACAGACAGACACAAACAGACAGACAGACAGACAAACAGACAGACAGACAGACACAAACAGACAGACAGACACTAACGGACAGACAGACACTAACAGACAGACAGACACAAACAGACAGACAGACAGACACAAACAGAAAGACAGACAGACACAAACAGACAGACAGACACAAACAGACAGACAGACACTAACGGACAGACAGACACAAACAGACAGACAGACACAAACAGACAGACAGACACAAACAGACAGACAGACACAAACAGACAGACACTAACAGACAGACAGACACAGGCAGACAGACAGACACAAACAGACAGACAGACACTAACATACAGACAGACACAGGCAGACAGACAGACAGACAGACACAAACAGACAGACAGACAGACACAGACAGACAGACACAAACAGACAGACACTAACATACAGACAGACAGACACAAACAGACAGACACTAACAGACAGACACTACCAGACAGACACAAACCGACAGATACAGACAGATACAAACAGGCACTAACAGACAGACAGACACAAACAGACAGACAGATACAAACAGACATCCAGACACAAACAGACAGACAGACAGACAGAAACAATCAGACACAAAGAGACACAAACAGACAGACAGACAGACAGACACAGACAGACAGAGAGACAGACAGACAGACAGACACAAACAGACAGACAGACAGAAACAAACAGACACAAACAGACAGACAGACACTAACGGACAGACAGACACAAACAGACAGACAGACAGACACAAACAGACAGACAGACACTAACGGACAGACAGACACAAACAGACAGACAGACACTGACAGACAGACAGACACAAACAGACAGACAGACAGACAGACACAAACAGACAGACACAAACAGACAGACAGACACTAACGGACAGACAGACACTAACAGACAGACAGACACAAACAGACAGACAGACAGACAGACACAAACAGACAGACAGACACTAACGGACAGACAGACACTAACAGACAGACAGACACAAACAGACAGACAGACAGACAGACAGACACAAACAGAAAGACAGACACTGACAGACACAAACAGACAGACAGACACTAACAGACAGACAGACAGACAGACACTAACATACAGACAGACACAGACAGACAGACAGACAGACATAAAACAGGCAGACAGACACAAACAGACAGACAGACAGACACTAACAGACAGACAGACACTAACAGACGGACAGACACTAACATACAGACAGACAGACACAGACAGACAGACAGACACAGACAGACAGACAGACACAAACAGACAGACAGACACTAACAGACAGACAGACAGACACTAACAGACAGACAGACAGACACAAACAGACAGACAGACACTAACATACAGACAGACACAGGCAGACAGACAGACAGACAGACAGACAGACAGACAGACAGACACAAACAGACAGACAGACAGACACAGACAGACAGACACAAACAGACAGACACTAACATACAGACAGACAGACACAAACAGACAGACACTAACAGACAGACACTACCAGACAGACACAAACCGACAGATACAGACAGATACAAACAGGCACTAACAGACAGACAGACACAAACAGACAGACAGATACAAACAGACAGACAGACACAAACAGACAGACAGACAGACAGACACAAACAGACAGACACAGACAAGAAGTGAATAAAAGACTTTTATCTCTTTTTGGACCAGAAGAAGTGCCTTGAATTTATTTCTATTAATCGAGTTAACTTATATTGAAGTTAGCTAGCCCCGTTCAGCAAGCCTAAGTTGTTGTTATTGTATTATTATTCGATAATGAGGAGCAAACCAATGGTCGGGTATTAATTGTTGCTCAAGCATTTTAACCATTTGAGTTTAATGGCTAAAGAATTAGTCATCAATTACAACATTTAAACAAAATGTGATCATAATTAGCTCGTAACTTACCTGGACAAGTGCTTCGAGCGCGGCCTGGCTCCGGAGGCTGAGTTTCATGGGTAATGTTGACAGAAATACTAAATGTAATCTATCCCCCCAATTTTTATCAGAGAATAAGGCAGAATATGTATTTTTTCATTTATATACTGTAAAAAATGTGTGTGTCTCTAATTAACGCAGTCTCGTATAGTTGTATATGACGTCTTTTGGGCGGTGCAACTGTTGCGACCGCATTAGGCTCCGCCCTCTAGCGAGCCCCGCGTCAAGGGAGATATTACATTTACATTTACATTTAGTCATTTAGCAGACGCTTTTATCCAAAGCGACTTACAAGTGGGGTAGGTAATGGAAGCAATTAGGACAGCATAAGTACAACAAGAGCATAAGTGCAATCAAAAAGAAGAGGTTTCATATAGCCTAACCCAGTATACAGAAACATTCATTCATACATTTTTTTTTTTTTTTTGAGTAGAGAAGAAACGAGTAGAGAAGAAAAGAGTAGAGAAGAAACTTGAGTCAGAACAGAACAGTAAGATGTTGGCGGAAGAGATGTGTTTTCAGACGTTTCTTAAAGATGGCTACAGAATCTGCAGATCTTGTAGCAGCAGGCAGATCATTCCACATAGGTTGAACAGATCCGGAGAAGGTGCGCGAGAGAGATTTTCTACCTTTATGGGTTGGCACCACAAGACGCCGTTCGTTTGCAGAGCGTAGGGATCTGGAGGGTACATATGTCTGCAGTAGTGAGTGAAGATAAGGTGGTGCCAAACCAGTGGTGGTCTTGTAGGCCAGGAGCAGAGTCTTGAATTTGATGCGAGCGACTATAGGGAGCCAATGTAGCTTAATGAGTAGAGGAGTAACGTGTGCTCTCTTCGGTTCATTAAAGATAACTCTTGCCGCAGCATTCTGGATCATCTGTAGAGGTTTGGTTGTGCAAGCTGGAAGTCCTCGCAGTAGTGCATTGCAGTAGTCCAGTTTGGACAGGACTAGAGCCTGTACTAGGACTTGCGTAGCATGCTCTGATAGGAAGGGTCTAATTTTCCTGATATTGTAGAGGATGAATCTACAGGACCGGGTGGTGCTGGCAACTTGATCTGTGAAGTTGAGCTGGTCATCGATCACCACTCCCAGGTTTCTTGCCTTTCTGGAAGGTGTTATGGTTGATGAGCCCAGTTGAATGGTAAGGTTGTGATAAGTTTTTATATCAGCCGGGATTACAAGCAGTTCGGTTTTTGAAAGGTTCAACTGCAGGTGATGGCCGTTCATCCAGAGTGAGATGTCGGCTAGGCAAGCTGAGATGCGTGCTGAGACAGTCGGATCGTCAGGGCGAAAAGACAGGTAGAGTTGTGTATCATCCGCATAGCAGTGATAGGAAAAGCCATGTTTCCTAATGACAGAGCGAAGGGATGTCATGTATACAGAGAATAGCAACGGACCAAGCACTGAGCCCTGAGGCACACCTGTGTCGAGATGTTGGGACTGAGACACCTCACCCTTCCAAGATACTCTAAATGACCTACCTGAGAGGTAAGACCTGAGCCATTGTAGCACCATTCCGGAGACCCCCATAGCCTTGAGAGTGGACAGGAGGATGTGATGGTTAACAGTGTCAAAGGCGGCAGATAGATCCAGTAGGATGAGAACAGATGAGTTAGAGGAAGCTCTTTCCAGTCTCAGGGCTTCGATAACAGAGAGCAGCGCAGTCTCAGTGGAATGACCGCTCTTGAACCCAGACTGGTTGCTGTCCAGGAGGTTGTTCTGGATGAGGAAGGATGAGAGCTGGTTACAGACAACACGTTCTAGACTTTTAGCAGCGAAGGGGAGTAGGGATACCGGTCTGTAGTTTTCTAACAGTGCAGGATTAAGAGTAGGCTTCTTTAGTAGTGGGGTAATACGGGCCTCTTTGAAGAGAGTAGGAAATGTGCCAGTGGTGAGGGAGGAGTTGATAATGTGAGTCAGAGAGGGTACAACTGATGGAGAGATGGCCTGGAGGAGATGGGTGGGGATGGGATCTAGGGGGCAGGTAGTCGGGTGGTTAGAAGAAATTGCCTTGGAAACTTCCTCTTCAGATAGGAGAGAGAACGAGGGGAACGAGCATGTGTCTGGGGATTGACTGTGGTCAAGAGGTGGTGGGGCAGAGAATTGATTGCTGATGGTGTTCGTTTTCTTTACAAAGAACGATGCAAAATCGTCAGCTGTTAAGTCTGAAGAAGGTGAGGGGGTAGGCGGGCAAAGGAGGGCAGAAAAGGTTTTAAAGAGAGTACGAGGGTCAGGAGAGTTGTTGATTTTAGTGTGGTAGTATTGGGTTTTCGCAGAGGAGACATCCGCAGAAAAGGAAGAGAGAATAGACTGGTAGAGAGAGAGGTCAGTGGGTTCTTTTGATTTGCGCCACTTTCTCTCAGCGGACCTGAGAGAGGCGCGATGCTCACGGAGAATATCAGATAATCAGGGGGCAGAGGGAGATGCACGAGATGGCCTAGATATCAGAGGGCACAAGATGTCTAAGCAGGAGGTTAGTGTGGAGCAAAGGCTGTGGGTGGCGGTGTTAGTATCAAGGAGAGAGAACTGTTTAGGGGGTGGGAGAGTAGCAGAGACTGCAGAGGATAGGCGGGAGGGAGAGAGTGATCGTAGGTTGCGTCGGAATGTGACCAGTGGGGAGGCATGTGTAGTGTCTGGAGAAGTTAAGTCGAGATCAAGAGTGATGAGGAAATGATCCGACGTGTGCAGTGGGGTGACCTGGGAGTGATGGGTGGAGCAATAGCGTGTGTAGATGAGATCAAGTTGATTACCAGATTTATGGGTTGCTGAAGTGGGGACTCGCTTTAGGTCAAAAGACACAGTCAGGTTGTTGAAGTCAACAGCCTGTGGTTTTTCCAGGTGGATGTTGAAGTCTCCAAGTACCAGCAGAGGAGTACCATCCTCGGGGAATGATGACAGAAGTCATCATTTTAATAAAAAATATTAAAAAGATGAATAATAATTAAAAAAAATTTAAAGATATTTTAGTTGATTTATTTTTTGTTTGTGAAGTAGAAGTTTAATGTAAATAATGGTAATGTAAGGTGTTTGACCCTGACGCAGCTTTGAGCAGAGTGTATAACCTGCGTTACTGCTCTCACAGTGAGTTTCAAATTTGTCTTGTGCTTCACACAAACGACTGAGATCATGTTCCAACAGCAACTGATTGAAGGCGCGTCTTCTGTATGAAGAGTAGAAGAAAAGCGTACCAGTGGCCTCCATCCGGGCTGTTCGGTGGGATAATGATTCAGGCAGTATTTCATTTTCAATGGCAACTGGGAGCACCGGGAATTCCCGAAGACCTCGCGACTATTGGCTTTGAAGCGCAGCGCGCGATTGAAGCTGTCATATCTACAGCGCTCGAAGCGACTGGACCACAGCTGTCATGTGTACAACCAGATCAACAATTTACGTTATTAAATACATTTATGATCAAAACCTCTTTAATGAGCTTATTTTATTTTACTGGCATTATACAACTCTGATTTGGGTTATGCTCGTGGTGGAGGTCAAGAAAGATTTTGACAAAGAAATACATTTGATAGACACGAGAAACAGGGAAATTTGTTTCCACCAACACGAACCAATGGATTACATATCGTGATTAAATCACGATCTGCAGTGTGTCTTCATGTTAACAAATTGTTTAGGTTACACCTTTGTTTATTGTGGTGTGTAAACATATACTATTTAGACAAATCATTTGTTAATTATTAGTTAATGTTCTTGCAGTACCCAATCTAAAGTTGAAACTTGTCATCGTTTGTAAAGACTGATCTATTAAACGTATATGCTTGCTGTACAGACATTAACAACACATAATAACAAAAAGAAGACCTGCGTTTATTGTGTCAACACATAGTACATTATTGTTTACTACATCCTGAAGCAGATGGCATGGTACATTAAGAATGACTTATTGGTGAACACTGTGCTTTTCCATAACATTTTGGATGCTTTAACCAATTTTACTCTATAGAAACAATATAAGCATTGCTTCTTCAAACCACATTAGGTAGAAATGAAAAACAAACACTATTAAGCAACAATGTAACCATTTCTACATATTTAAATGAAAAACAAACACAAGCCCATCTTGTCCCTCTTGTCATTTCAAACCTGTATGACTTCTTCTCAGAACACAAAAGAAGATATTTTGAAACAGGTTGTTAACAGAACAGCACACTCCCCCATAAACTTCTATTGTAACGATTGCAAGTGAATGAGGAGCTGTTAACAACATTCTTCAAAATATCTTCTTTTGTGTTCTGTGGAGAGGATGACCGATTTTTTATTTTGTAAGTGAGCTACTCCTTTAACTACCAATAATGGAAGTAGAGTGTGCAGTCTACTGACGCTTTGTCAGAGGAAGAAGCTACAAAGCATTTTTATATTGCTCAGTTTTCTGTTGAACATCAGGATCACTTCTATCTACTGAACACCTTTTTGCAAAATCAGCTAGTTCTTTTTCTAGCTTCGCTCGGTGTTTCACTATGGGGATCGCTTTGGACGTGACCAACTACGGGAGCTCTTTTGACACCACGTCTGTCTCTGACAGAGAGGTCGACCTGTGACCAGGCTCCGGACCTCCAACTATGCCATTTGCGCTTTCTTCCCGTGGGCGACTGCATCAAGCTCTCTCAGCACGCCCGTATTGGCTGACTTTCGCTACACTGTTCAACTGGTGGACCATCATAGAAACCCGCCACCGAACGCAAGGTTAGTAAACGGGATTGTGTTGAGCTGACATTTTTGAGAGTTGGAATAGCGTCGTGGTGAGCTATCCCAATAGTTCTATTGCGTAATAATTTACAGCGGTAGGAGACGTCAAGTCTAATTAGGTTCTCGCGTCAAGGCGAACCCTCTAAGGGTTTAATTACCTTTTTGTCATAGGTTACTGTGCTGTATGAGTCGGGGATCGCATCATGTCGACGGCTGTTTCCCCCACCAAAGGGAAAGAGTCGAAGGCCAGGGAGGTTGCATCCCGCCCGTGTCCATCCTCATGTGGAGCTACCATCTCGGGTAGGGACCCTCATCCCATGTGCATCACGTGTATGGGTCCGAACACATGCTCAAGCGTCTCTAGCGGAACCGCAAACATGCGCTCACTGTGCATCAATGCCAGTGAAAATTATTGAGAGAAGATTGAGGGTGGCAGTGGCCAACAAGCAGGACCCATGCCTGTCTGGAACTGTCAGGCAATCTGCGGCAACTGGCCATCTCCCGCGAGCTACAACGAGCTGGGCGGATATGGTGGAAGCCGAATCCCTGGACATGCCGCCGTTGTTTGACGGCCTGCTCGAGCAGGAAGAAGGTGAATCGGAGGATGAGGACGCAGAGGGCAATGCTAACTCTGACCTCCTCGATTTGGATATGGACGGCGAAGAGGAGGAAGAAAATTTCCCCATTCCCCACCCAACAGTCCAGGCCGCCGAGCACGAACGAGTGGGCCTCGCAGATAGACAGCAACCTGCATGAGGTCTGCAAACAGAGAATTTGGCCCGCGGCCAAAGATGCTGGAGGGACTGAGAGGGACCTTTATGACGGGAAAAGGCGGCCGCTTGCCCAGCCTGCAGCGAGACAACTCTTGACTCTTGAACCCTTGACAACTTAGAGCTAGTTCACAAATCGCTGCTATTGAAACAATTGTGTTTCTGTCACACTGACTTGTATGCAGACACAAATGATTTGGTTTTCATGTAGCGTTTCAGAACTGCTCTGTACCTTCTAACAAATTCATCAGGGTGGATAAAACATGACTTTTATCCATGCTTTAAAAACACAAAAAATATTACAATCTCTGGGTGCACAGTTTAATGCGGCATTATTAATACAGTAAATTCAAATTGACAAATAATACCTGTTACGGGGCAAAAAGTTGCAGATTTCAAGCAAACAAGGTTATTGGATTTCCCACAATTCTGAGGGGCTCTGTTGTCGAGACAACCTCTTCGCCTTTTACATGTTCATTTCTCTGTATAACTTATCCTATCTTCATTCTGCAAGATCTGCTGAAACTGCTCGAAAAGGGACAATCCAGAAAACGACACTTAAAACTGATAAAGTGGCTTCAGAGAAAAACAACTACTTAAAGAAAAATGAAATATAGAAAGTGCAAACAAAAAATGTCACAGTCAATATTAAAGATATCAAGGTTATATTTTCAAAGCAATGACATAATGAAATGAATGACTGAAATTAAACTTTATCAAATAAATGAAACTGTAGCCTGGGTGTCACAAATATTTGATAAGATTGGATCCTGTGATCAGAATATGTGTATTAATCTATGAGAACAACTCAACTAGACACATTAGATATAAAGAAATAATAAAATCATTTTATGCAGGATGTGTCAGTGTGCAAGGCACAGAAGTGAGAGGATCATGAAAGCCATCCGTTATAAGTCAATATTCAGCCACTCCAAAATGTCCCTATTTAAATGGATGATGTTCTTATACTGGTAATATCATAGTATTAATAGATAAATATGTTTAACACACAGCTTCTTTCCAACTCACTACCACAATAAATGATCTACAAGAATCAGAGTAAAAATGTAAATTAACAAAATCAACGGTTTATTACAATAAGATTTTATAATAATTATCAAACGACTCAGCAAAAAATGGCACACCTTAAATTACGAAGCAACTACTACTTTTTTTTTACATTTTTCAAATTAAACAAACAAACAAACAAACAGGGCTCAGATACAGCAATGACCAGTTATTACAGTCACATTTGATACAACGGTTCGAGGAAAGGTTGTTGACACAGGAACTCAACTAGTTTAATGTATTTTAGTTTTTTCAAATTGAGTAAGGAATGGATTCCAAGAACAGGAAAAGGTGTCCGTTTGTCTGGTGCGGAGTTTTTCCATTTGTATTATGGTTAGCATGTCAGTTATCCATTCCTGAAAGGAGGGAGGAAAGGGAGACTTCCATTCTCTCAATATCAGTCTCTTGGCAACTATCAATCCCAGTTCTAGGGGTTGCCGCATTGTAGTTGGAATTGTCCTTGTAGTTTGTGAGTAGCCAAAAATAGCAAGTCCAGGCTCGGGCTGAAGGGACCTCTGATAGGCTTTGGAGTACCAGTCAAATATTTTAGACCAGAAGTTTGCCAATGAAGAGCAGGACCAAAAAGCATGGGACAGTGTACCCTCTGACATTTTACATATGTCACACACTGGGGAAACAGATGGGTATATTCTGTGTAATCTGAGTTTGGAATAATGTAAACGATGGACGATCTTAAATTGAATTAATTGGTGTCTGCTGTTTATAGAGCAGAACAAATCTTAGACAAACAAGTGTTCCACACGGATTCAGATAGTTCCACACCTAATTCCTCCCTCCAAGCATCCCTAGTTTTCACAGTGTGTGCAGCAATACAGTCATCAAATAAACATACTATTCTTGAAATGAGACGCTTGGAGAAAGGAGGGCTCTTACAAATGTTTTAAATGTCATGCTCCAGGGGCAGATTTTGAAAATCTTCATTCTCTGACTGGATGAAATGCCTAACCTGCAAGTACCGGAAGAAATGGGAATTTGGGATATTATATTTTCCTTTCAATTGGTTAAATGATGCAAATTTGTCATCAATGTACAGATTATGAAGTGAGACCAAGCCCCTCCTTCTCCAGTCATTATACGAAATGTCATGCCAGGGAGGCAGAAAACTATGGTTAAAGCATATTGGTGTTTGTATTGATGTGTTTGGTAGTTTTAGAAAACACCTAACCTGGTTCAAAATTCTTACTGACTGTTTTACCACAAAGCATAATTTCTTATAGGACTCTGGCTTTTTTAACTTGGAAAATAACAAAGCTGGCAATGAAGAGTTATGCACAGAGTTGGCCTCCATCCTAAGCCACAAAGGGGTTGTTAGTGTCTGACTATCCAAGGATCCCTGTTGCCAGAACATTAATGCCCTGACATTGGAAGCCCAGTAGTGTTTAAATACAGGTAGGCCCAACCCACCATCCGGTCCAGACTTCTGCAAGTATGCCTTTGAAATTCTGGCATTTTTGCCATTCCAAATATAGGACAGGATAATTGAGTCCGAGACCTTAAAAAAGGCTGCGGTGAGATAAGTGGGGAGATTTTGACACAAGTATAAAAATTTGGGAAGGGAGATCATTTTAATTGAGTTTATACGTCCGATCATTGATAGGGGAAGTATTTTCCAACATTCAATATTTTGCTTTAATTTTGAAATAAATTCTGCGAAATTTAATTTAAATATTAGTTTGGGATCCTTAGGTATAGTCAAACCAAGGTAAGTGAAATCATCCTTAACTATTTTGAATGGGATACTTTGTAAAAAACCTGGTGAATAAGTGCTGGAAAGAGGCACAAACTCACTCTTTGACCAGTTGATCGTGTAACCTGATATTCATACTGTAAGATTCGATCATCTCAAGAAGAGGGGGAATTGATTTTTCAGCATTGTATAGATACAAGATTACATCGGCCTTAAACTTGCAGGGTCGGTTTCATCTTTGCCCTTTTTTAAAATTAGAGAAATGTCTGCTTCATAAAGGGTTTCTGGCAGTTTTCCGTTGTTTTTTGAATTATGCATCATCCTGAGCATAAGTGGTGCAAGAATATCACAAAATCTCTTATAGAATTCTGCGCAGTAACCATCAGGCCCAGCAGCCTTGCCTGACGGAAATGAGTTTATGGCATTGATGGTTTCCTGCAGTGTAAAGTCTGAATCCAGACATTCCGCAGCAGCATTACTCAATTTGGGCAGTGATATAGAGTCAAAGAAATCATTCAGATTAGATTGTGAAACATTGTGCTTTGAGGAGTAAAGCTCAGAATAGAATTCCCCAAAAAAGATGGTTTACGTCAGAAGGATTGGTTAGAAGAATGCCAGTTTTTGACTTAATACTACGAATTGCTCTTGAGGCCTTGACACTCTTAAGCTGCTGTGTTAACAGTTTACCAGGCTTACCCCCAAGCTCAAAGTGCTTCTGCTTCAAGTTCAAAAGTAAGTTCTTCACCTGGCCACTCATAATATCATTGTATTCATATTTAAAGCTTCAATATTTCTTTATAGTGATCCGGTGATTTGGAATTTTGATAAGTTTTTTCCAAAATAGGAAGAGCGCTGTCAATTTCAAGTAGTCTCGTCTCTCTCTCCTTTTTAATGGCAGAGGTATAGGAGATTACATCACCACACAAAACAACTTTAAATGTCTCCCATAGGGTCAAGTCATTATCATTTAATTCTCAGAAATCTTTCGATTTAGAAGTTATATTTTGAACAGTTATATTTTGATGTTATCATTGCATAGAAGGTTAGGGTTAAAGCGCCAAGAATAAGTCTGTTTTGGTAGGGAAATATTTAATGATATTGCTAAAGGGCTGTGGTCAGAGATCAAAATATTATGGTATTTGGAATCGGTGATTTGAGAAATAAGGTTAGAGCCAGTCAAAAAATAATCAATCCTACTGTAAGATTTATGAACGTTTGAATAGAATGAGTATTCTTTGCTCGTAGGATGCTGAATCCTACAATTGCCTACAAAACAGATGCAATTTCAGGTGCTGGTCGTGTGGGTAATCGATCCAAGAAAGGATCCAGATAGCAATTAAAATCCCCAGCTATTATGATGTTTGAGTCACTATCGTCCGGAAGCAGAAATCAAAAACCTTTCTGAAAAAATTTGGCTCGGCCGAGTTCAGGCCATATATATTAAGCAGAGTTAGTGGGAATGAGTTTACCGTACCAGAGACCAATAAATATCTACCAAGAGGGTCATTATTAATAGAGGTTACCTGGAATGGGATATTTTTCCTGAATAATATTGCCACATCGCGGGCATGTGACGTAAATGGCGATTGATATATCTGAGATACCCAATTACATTTCAACCTATGTTGCATAGCTGTATGGATATGGGTCTCTTGTAGAAAAATTATATCCGCAGAAAGGGATTTCAGGTGTTTAAAAACTTTCCCCCTTTTTACTGGACTAAGTTTGAAAATTAGAAACACACTTGAAAAATAATGTAAAACGCGCCAATGATGGAAATTGTCCTGCGCCCTGGTGTATTACAGTTTTTCTCAAATGCTAAAACACAAAAGCCAGCCCTCTAAACCAAATGACCAGTTGTCCAAACACATTTACTAAATCTAGCCATCATTTTCCAATATCATAAACACATTTCACATGAAGACACAATTCACAAAACACAATCCTCCGTTCTCATAAATCTTAATAAATTTTTCCTTGCTAAAACACAATTTACATATTCACAATTTACATATTCTCAAATGAAAGCTCATGTGATGCAAAATGCTTGCCACAGTCAGCAATATTTGAACACAATGAACACACATGGCGTCATTCATTACACACAACTTCTCAGATATGAAGACACTTGTTGCTAATGCTGTGACCACATGTATAAAAGCAAGTTCAGAGTGCACAGTTTGCTGAAGATTCAAAACAAACACAATGGATGAAGGCAGAGTCAGGGGAAGAGGAATTCGAGTCAGAGGAGGGAGAAGAGCTGGCCATGGAAGAAGAGGAGGAGGCCAACAAGGGAGAGGAGGAGGCCGACAAGGGAGAGGAGAAGGTCCAGGAGGGAGAGCTAGACAACCTCGCACCATCATTACGGACGAGATGCGAGCAACAGTCATTGACCATGTCATTGTCCATGGCATGACAATGGCTGAAGCAAGACTAAGAGTCCGTCCAAACCTGAGTAGGTTCACCGTGGCCAATATTATCAGGGCATTCAGACAATACAACAGGTATTGTACTTGAAGGGTTTTAAAGTTATGTTTTGTATTACAATGTTCATTTATTTAATTACAATCTACGTTTTATTACATTTTATTTCTTTTTATGGCTTACATATAATCAATAGTAGAATGTGTGTATTAGTGTGAACAATTGCGAATAAAATGTGTGCTTAAAGGGTTGGAAGATTAAGGAAGAATATTAGGGTGCAGGATGGTGTTTTCAACAGGATATGGGGGTTGGGAGTATTTGTGTGTGTTGCATTCCATGCAGGAACGGAGGACAGGAGAGCATCCTGCACATACAACGCACATACCCATATAGCGAGGGTTTTAAGAAACAAACCATATGTGGAAACTGTGTGGGGGATGTGTGGTATTTTTCAGAATGTGTGTTGGGATATGTCTTATGCTATGTCTTATGATATGTCTCATGATATGTCTCATGATATGTCTTATGCTATGTCTTATGATATGTCTCATGATATGTTGCAGAAAACGAGGAGAATAGAATGTGTGTTTTGCGGTATCATGTGATGTGTTGCAGACAAAGGAGAATGAAGCTGAATGAAGGAAAGACGAGGCGGAGCTCTGAAGAAAGAAAATACACCCTCTCACATACATATAAAAATGATGTAAACTTTTGAAGCGGGGCTGATCTCTGATAATACTCTGTGCGTAGAGTGAGTGTGTGAGACAGCCCAGCGCTGAGCTTCAAGTCAATAAACTTCAACTTTGGTACACGGTGTCCAGTAAGTCCAATTTTTGACCACGCAGGACAGCTGGTGTCCATCATACTCTATTGCTTTCTTTGTCACAATACAATTTACAAGCCTGTGAAAGTAGTCTATTGGTTTCAAATCAGCTGTTACTATATTGTAAAACATGTCAATTGACAACACATTTTTCTTTCATTAAAGTTGAAAGAATGCCACATAATGGTGGAAGGAATGCCATATTTACAGTGGCACAAGAAACCCTCATTGTGGATATAGTTCGTGAGAACAACCTCATCAGACTTTGGGAGATCAGAGACAAAGTCATTGCCGATAATATCAACTTTGAGAGCATTGATGATGTCAGCTTGCCAACAATAGACAGAGTTCTCCGGCGCCAAAAGATGCGGATGAAACAGGTCTATGGGGTTCCCTTTGAGCGCAACACAAAGACCTACGTTACGAGTATGTGCAAGTAAGTATACATCCATGTCCACAGTACAGTTAGTGGACATACTGTGTTGCTCAGTGGCCTACATTACTTCTGGACAATACTGTACTACCTGATTGACTGTAGTTCTGAACACCTGTGCACTTTCACATTTTCACAGAGGATATGACAGTTGGACGCGATGGCGAGACCTCATGAGTACCTCTTCCTGGATGAGGCTGGCTTCAACCTGCAGAAACGAATGCAAAGAGGCCGTAACATCATTGGCCAAAGAGCCTTCACCGAGGTTCCTGGCCAACGGATGGGTAATATTACTCTTTATGCGGCCATGGGTTTGGAGGGACTTGTCCACCGGCATGCTGTCCTTGGGTCTTACAACACCCAACGTCTCCTCACCATCCTAGAGGGGCTAAAAGACATCCTCCTGAACCGCCAACAACACCATCCTGGGCCTGCACATCACATTTATGTGATCATTTGGGACAATGTAAGCTTCCACAGAACAAACCAAATCAGAGAGTGGTTCACCACCAACAGTAACCACTATTTAAACGTCTGTCTGCCACCCTACTCCCATTTCCTGAACCCTATAGAGGAGTTCTTCTCATCGTGGAGATGGAAGGTTTATGACAGACAACCATACACTAGAGAGAACCTCCTAAGGGCAATGGAGCTGGCCTATGTTGACATCCCAGTGGAGGCCTTCCAAGGATGAATTCGCCATTCCAGGGCGTTTTTCCCGCGGTGCCTGGCAAGAGACAATATAGACTGCGATGTGGATGAGGTGATGTAGCCCAATGCAGCTCTGCGACATGATGCCGCACAGTGATTGTGGAGTGTGTGTGGTGTGAATAAAGTAAATAAAAAAACTTCACACCCTGATCATGTTTTCAAGAGTACTGTTGTGTGAAATAGATTCTGTTTTTGCATTGAGTTGTGTTACAGTAGTGTAAATGCAGAATTTACCATAGATTTATACTCTTCATATGAAACTCACAAATCTAAATGCTTAATCCTCTGCAGAGATCTAAGAAGATCCATTAATGTAAAGTTTGTAAAAATATGCATTGGGAGTTATGAAACAAAGAACATTCTCAGAAATTGAGCATTGTGTTTTCGATTGTTTTGCTGTAGTGTGTAATGATGAGTATAATGTTTACATTTTTGAAAGCTTCGAGCTGCTCTTTTGGTGTGAAAGTTTGAGTTTTGAAGTGAGAAGGTGTGGTTGTGTTTATGTAGCTTTACAAAAGGGTGTTGTGTTTAGACATTGGGGAACATGGAGGAAACCTTTGTGAAATGTGTTTTAGCATTTGAGAAAAACTGTAATTAATAATTGTTACATGTCTGAGCAGTCACCTATTGGCGCGCTACTCAAAGAATGGTCAACAATGTGGCGCATTTAACACAAAAAAGCGAGCACGCTCACCTTGAATAGAAAGTAAAAGAAAAGAAAAATTGACCATCACATTTTTTCCATTAACCATCTGCCGAGGTGCTGCGTTCCTTCAGTGAACGAGCCGCTTCAACTGCCGCTGGATCAATGAAAACCTCCGGAGTATTCTTCCGATCATCCCAGTAAACATGGAGCCTGGGCGGGTAGTGCAGGGGATGTTTAATTCCTCCGTCTCTCAGAGCTTTCATCACGTCTCGGAAGGCACAGCGTTGACCCATCACTTCACTAGTGTAGTCGGGGAAGATCAGAACTTTGTGTCCCTTGTACTCCAATGATTGCGTCCTGCTGAGCCGTAGAATCTGTTCCTTCTCCTGAAAATGATGAATGCGAGCCATGATGGTGCACGGCTTGCCGCCAGCTGCTGATTTAGGCTGCAGAGAGCGATGTGCACGATCGACTTTCACTGGATGTGGAAAGTTCTGCTTACCTAGCAGTTCGGGAATAAGTTGGGAAACAAAATCAAACAAAATTTCCCTTCTTCTGAATCTTCTTTTATACCAACAATCTTAATGTTGTGTCTGCGGGACCGTGCTTCTAAGTTAGTAGTTTGGTTTGAAGCTGGCTGGCGTACTTTGCTAAATCCTCACATTTGGTTTCAAGCACTTCTACACGCTCGTCAAGTGCACTAGTCATTTGCTCTTGATTGACCACACGGTTTTGCAGGACTCCTGGATTCCTTTGCCGTGACATTTTAGATTAGCGAAGTTCAGCGGTAAGATAGGCGGGCGAGTAAAAAATATCAGCTCTCGGACAGTTTTATCTTGGTGTTAGGTGATTTTGTTTGAGTTGCGGTGGAGAGCACAACCTTAACATGTCTACATCCTATGCATGCGCACTAGCGCCCCCCAGCAACTACTACTTTTAAGCCATAGCTTCAGCATCAGAAACTGACGTCTGTTCACCTGTTGCAGACACAGAACACCGTTGAAGGGGCACAGATTCAGAAACAAACTGTCCCATTTCACAAGGTTCAGCCTCTGCCACCTTAACCACTCCGACAACATGGTCGTTCGCAATGTCCATTTTCATACATGCACACTCCAAACATGCTCCTCCATGTCTCGGTCATCTTGGAGAAGATCAGTGACGTTATAAGTCAACACATACTTCTAGAGAACAGAATTATTGATGGTGAGCTTAGACTCGCCAAAATTGCCACAAACAGTCACATTTGCTGTAGCTGTCGATAAATACAGATCTTTTCAAGCTTGTTGCACTACTGACAACGATGAAACTTTTTCTTGGCCTGAAAGTCCTTCTGCCAAAATCTACAATTGCAGCAGCTCTGAGACACTCAACACAATTGATGACACCACACAGACGTCACCGCCTCTTCTTCTACTTGCACTACGTTAATAGCACCAAGATCTCTTCAAAGCAGCTTTCAGGAGTCGATGTTAAAAATTACTTTCCACCAAACTCTCGACTGCTCAAGTTGCAAAACTAGTAGGTTTTGCCAAAGGTAACACAGCCCACTTGAGATCCCCAAACTTGGACTTTTATTGTCCCTCTGGCATCCTCAACGTGAGCGCTCTGCATCTCCAACTCTCTTCTGTAAGCGGGCACATTCTTTGTATCCGCGCTTACATTGACAATCCGACCAATTCACACTCCAACCTATTAAAATATCACACAAAACATTAAAATTAAAATAATTACACTATTTAAGATAATTGCACATAAATAGCAAACTTAAGTGTGGGCGTCCAGATATTTTCAATATTTCCTCCACTGTCCGCTGGCATTTAGCAGGAGTCACCCTAAAGATAAAACTCAATCTGCTGACAACTGTCAACTTTGCCAGCCTACCGCACAAGATGTCCAAACCCTGACCAGACTGACCTGTAAAAGATAATGCAAAAATATTTCACATTGCTATAAATAAACAAACCAATATAACTTAACACTTTCAAACTACTGACTAGGTTGTTTCCTAATTCCAGATGATCTAACAGGACACGCAAAAAGACTCTGCACTTTTAAAAACAGCGACGTCGTAAAAATCGTCCTGACTTACTTGCAGTAAAGCATCAAAATATTTGCTCTTCTTGGCAGGAGATATTTTCACAACACTCACATTGTGAATGTAGCCCGTAACCATACGTTCCTCTTCTAACTTTGTTTATTTAGCTTCGGACACGATTGTGAAAGTACTCTAGCAAGACGAAATCTGAGTCCCACCTTTCTTCCCCTAATACTCCTCATGCAAGTGACTTAAACAACATCACACAGTCCCAATACAAATCTCAGACAGTCGTGAAAAGGTCAACGGTTCAATAAAAGGTCATGCACTCACATCAATAATACCACAATCACCTAAACAAAAAACATCAGTCTAACTTCACCCGTCTAAAATCACATACATTTACATTGACTTCATTAACAAAGAAATGAAGAGTTTGGTTTCAGATACAGATAAATGTTTTTTATATCGTTATCATATTTTAATTATTATATACATATTTGTATTGTTTAAGATAGCTGTATGTTTTATTTATCAACTGCAGTCTGATTGATATTAAGTGGAATGCACAGTGAAAAAAACATTTTAAAAACGATGTCATTGCATTTTACAACCAAACTCTTCAAATACACACATATACCTCCATTGAAAGCATAAAATAAAAACACCATTGTTCATTGATAATTTCTCAATGTAATTTTTTATGATTCAACTATTCAATCTAAAACCATTACAGTTGTAAACTCAAAGCGCTCACACACATAGATATGTGTCATGTACACAACTGTGTCTAGACTCAATGAGCGCGTTAAACACGTGTCGCATCTGACCTCACCTGGATTACCACAACATCCGAGCACAAACACTATTGTGTATAAATTCTGATCATATTCAGTATGCTATGGGACTTTCATTCACCCTGGTTATGAAAGAATGTTTTTAAACATTAACTTGATGTTTTGAAGAAGTATTCATAGGAATGTTTGTAAACATTAACTTAGTGTGTTAGTAAATCAAAAATCACATTACTAGTGGGTCAGAAATCGCATTAACTTAGAGTCACGATAAGATTGTTTGCATGAGAGAATCAATCACTACATATTCTAATCAAAATCCAGGGATGGTTTGAAGGCCAGACCCAAATAAATTGTATCACTGTTCATTTTTAATTAAAAAAATGAGTTAAGGTTGAAATTCCACCATTAGACCAGAAACCTTGTTGCCTAAAAATAATGGTGGCGGACAAGGATAGTTGGATAATAAAAATAAGAGATAACGGGAAGTTACCTGATTGGTTTCGAAAGGAAACACCTTTGGGAAGTTTTACTATAACTAGAGGCTGGAAAACACCAAGTTTTCAGATGTTTTGGAGACTTGGGACATCTCACTTTGTTTGACTTGTACAAATAAAGTTGAAACTTTGACACCTGGACCTTCCTTGTCTGAGCAATTTTTTGAGAGTGAAGATCAACGTTTTTTCCCCATCATATTTGGCGCCCAACGTGGGGCTGGAAAGAGGCTGAAGGCATTCGACGACACCTGAGGACGGACCATCTGGCTGACTGCACAGATCAGGTGAGCATACTTTTGCTTAAAGTGTAAATTTTTGGTATCTGTGTGGTCTGCCGGAGGTGAGTTCTGGGTAGAGTTGATGTCTATAAGAAGCTTCTCCAGTCTAAGAACTAATTGACACTAATATTGCAGGAGGGCCCCAGGTCTCAAAGTAAAGAATGATTGTAGGTGAATGAATGATGTCTAGACAATGTAAATAAGTGATACCCGTTATGAGAGGGTATTGGCCTTTTGTGAGTGGGCCATGTAAATAAGTGATACCCGTTATGAGAGGGTATTGGCCTTTTGTGAGTGGGCCATGTAAATAAGTTTTACCCGTTATGAGAGGGTAATGGCCTTTTGTGAGTGGGCCATGTAAATAAGTTTTACCCGTTATGAGAGGGTAATGGCCTTTTGTGAGTGGGCCATGTAAATAAGTCTTACCTGAAAAGGTAACTGCCTGCTCGGAGAAGGCACGTATATATTACATAGAAGAAAACCACGTGGGGATGTAAAATAGTTCTGTTTGTCTGTGTTATTGTCTGTTATTGTCTCTGTCAGTGTCTAAAGAAATTGAGAGAGTAGGAAGGAGGGGCTGCTGGCCACAGTCCCAGAATGAGTAGTGACTATGTGTGTGTGAGCAATGTGTGTGTGAGAAGTCATGTGTGAAGGAGCACGGAGCAAGGGAGAAGATAGAAAACTATAATAAGTAAAGCTCTTTATTTTAAAGAATGAGTTTAGGATATGAATAAGAGTTTTGAATGTATTTTGGAAATAATTTATTATAAATAATGTGATATTTTGAAAAAGAATAAGAAAATGTCATTGTATGCTGAAATATTGTGACCAAAGTAAAAAAGAATATGAGGTGTATATGAGACGATCAGGGCATTGCTTTGTGAGAGCTCATATAGAACAAACACCTAGACAAAAGAAGGTGATATATTAGGGACGATCACGGCTGAAAAGCTGTGTGAGAGCCAACATAGGAAAATCACCCATGGTCACGATACGATGCATGTACTGCATTTTTTTTCCAAGCTTATTTAATAATAAAGGAAACGCTAGTAACAAACCATATAAAAATAGAAGTAGTTTGAGTCTCAATCTGGAAGTATTTGATTTATTAGACTCAACCAAATACATTATTGTTTGAACATTAAGAATATTCCCTCTTGGAAAGATTAAGTCTTGTAATTTTTTAGTATCAAGTTTTATGAATTACCTTTCCCCAACAGCAACTATTTTTATTTTTTATTTTTATTGTAGCATATTAAAAAAGTGAGGTTGAGGTTTTCTGATAAATGCTCCTCTCTATTGATATTGTTGAATGATATGAAACCCTCGTTGCCCATATTGAACATTGATCTTAAATTAATTGTTAAATTTCATGTCTTAAACTTTTTGCCCCATTGGTGATTTTTGCCTTATGTTGTTTTTTATTTCAGTTTACTGCATTACAGTTGCATGGCTGAAGAGGGGCCAGGCCTTGATTATGAGAGAAGAGAGGCCTTTCATACTAAGATACTGACCCTAAGAAAAGTACTGTCTGAAACTAGGGGAATTGGAAATCACTTTTGGCAAGAAGATACATACATTGATGAGAAGGGGGTAGAACAAGTTCTGTTACAAGAAAGAAAAGACTGGTACCTGAATCAACTGACAGAGATTCGAAACTTAGAAATTGTCCAATCGGAGTGGCCTTACATAAATTGGGAAGAAATTGTAAAAACCTGTTGTAAAGTAGATGTGTTGAAACACTACCTGAATGAGGTCTGTGTATATCAGTATAACAGATGTAATTGTCCCTCAGGTCTGACAGCAAGAACATTATTGGTTCAAAGGATCCCCATTGGTGGCCTAACAGGAGATTACTATGAGATAGGAGAGCTGCAGGGGTTTTCCTTAGGGCGGGGACAAACTGGGCGGCTTATTGGTTTCCCCGAGCTGAGAGTCTATGCAGAAACTCGATATGTAAACTGGGCAAGTAAGATCTTATGTACTTGGAATGAATTTGGAGAAGTGGTTCCTCAACAGTTTGTGGCAGTAACTTTGAAAAAATTGGTGATGGAAATAGCCCCAGAGAACCCTAGGTCCTGGTTTGCACCTTAATGCTTAAATAAACCAATGAAACACATCTAAAATCTCTGTACTTTTCTCTGTATAATAATACATTTAGGAATATTACTGATTTGTGCATTGTTTAAGTATGTCGTCCACCCCTGTAGATTTGTTGGGGTCCAGATATCCGGTATGCAAAAATTCAATAGAAAGAATATCTAAGAAATGGGCCGTTAGAACCAAAAACTTGAGAACAATATGGCCAGAAAATGGTACCTTTGATGTAACAGTGTGTGAGGAAATGGAGGGACTAATTAAGAACCATAAACCAAAGGACAGAAGCAAAAAACGAGAAGAAAAGAGAAAATTAGAACAGGAAGTACTCAACCTGTTCAAAAATGAAGGAGTTAATTTCCTGAAAAATATGAGAAAAATAAGAGAAGTGTTAAAAAAGGATGATGAGAAGAAGGAAGAAAACTTTGAGAAAATGACTCAGCCACCTCCCTATGAACCTCCCAGTCAAAAGTTAGAAAAGATACAAACATCAACTCAAATGCCAATGGTGGCAATAAAAGGAGATGTCAAGATAGAAGGACAGGTAGAAATAGGTACAGACACAAATGAGAAGGACAGAGCAGAAAAGAATAAGGACGACAGGGCTAGGCAACAATCCCCAGGTTACAGGAACTTAGAGGATGAGGATGGCAGAGGTGCATGCGGTCCTGATCCTTATGGCGAACTGGTAGAGGCACTGAACAACATAGCAAAGAGACGTGAGGAGACCTACGAAAGTGTGACAGAAGATCTAATACAAATACATACAGATTCTGCACATGCTTTAAGTCAAGGTTCAGGCAACAGCTCAGAAGGAGGAGAGGAAGAAGAAGAGGATGCCCCTAGAGTCAGAAGCCAAGAAAAGACACAGCGTCCGAAAATCGACAAAAGAGCCCCTCCGGGATCAGCCTTAAGGAGCCTTCCAAGAGGAGAGCGAAAGCTGGTCACGGGGAGCCTCTATCTCCAGGATGATCCTGAGGAGTGGCACCAGCACTGGACCCGAGAACCACAGGGGAGACTGACAAGATCTGCAAGTGTCACACTCCTTCCTGAAGTCACAATACCGAAGTCGCGTGACACAAAAAGAGGAACGCAGTGTCCCATATTAATAAAAGGAGCTCAAGCACAATACGTGCCATGGGCATCTCAAGACCTGGATGGACTGGTTGCACGCCTGCCAAACCTAGATGAAGGGGCAGGCAAGTGGATCAGACTGCTGGAGGAGGAGACAACAGGAAAGCTATTGGCATTGGGGGATATCAAAGCACTCCTTGCCAAATGCGTGGGAAGTTCCAAGCTGAATGAACTTTTAAGAGCAGCAGGCATCCAAGCGATAGACGTCCCAGATCTAGACGGATACCCATTCGACAGATATAGAAGGCGAATATGGCAAGGGTTAAGAGACGAATTCCCCAACCGCATCGATCCCCGAGCCCTCAAGGGAGAACAGATGGGAGAGGAAGAGAACCCTGCCACCTACATACAGAAACAAATGAGGAAGTGGAAGCAAGAGCTTGAAAGAGATCCTGATGAAGACTTATTGATGACGACATTGTTCAGAAATGCTGTTGCCGATGCAATGCCTCCGCTAGTAAAGGCCAAGCTGGAGGATGTAGTGGGTCTGAACTCCAAGTCACACAAAGAGTTCTGTGATCATGTGACCCATGCAGTCGAACAGTATAGAAGAAATGAACTAAAGCTGAGAAATCAAGAAAAGGATCTTCAAAGAAAACTGGTACAGCTACAGCTCGAAGAACTGGCAAGAAAGAAGAAGACGCAAGCCGTGGTCAAAGACAAAGATGAAGAAAAAGATCATGCAGCGATGATGGCTCCAGTAAATGTCCCAGTTCCTATGGCACCGCAACCGGGTGCAGCCACTGTACAACAAACACCTGGGAGTGGACCTCAGCAGCCAGCGCCTATTGTCATCTATATGAAGCCTGAACAACAAAACAGATTTGGCCCAAGACCTATGCAAGGGGAACAAGGAAGACAGAACAGAGGAAGGAACTCATGTTGGGGATGCGGACAACAGGGGCACAACAGAAGAGAATGTCCCACCAACCCTTGGAATGCAAACCAGCAACAAGGTTCCCGATGGCAAGCAGGCCAACAACAACGACCTCCATGGCAAAATCAGAGGCAACAGCGACCCCAATGGCAGGAAGGGCAACAACAACCCCCATGGCAAGAGCAGAATCAACAGGGGCCCCGCTGGCAGGACCAACCAAATCAACCAGAACAAGGACATCAGCAACAGGGACCAGTCAACCCATGGCGAGGTCCAGATGTCGGATACTAGGGCTGCCAAGAAGATCCTACGGGGAGGGGTCAGCACCCAATGATAACTGAAGATGCTGATGCAGAACCGATGCTGCAGGTCAATATTGAAGGCAAGAACACACCAATGATGATAGACACTGGAGCAACTTATACATGTATAAGCTCAAGTCATGCCTCACACCTCCCCATGTCTGGCAAGTTCGCAAAGACAGTAGGATTTTCTGGACAAACGCAGCTAATTCCAATAACGGCTCCAGTGCGTCTAAGGACAAAGGACAAAGAAGTAACTCTGCCTATCCTAGTATCAGAGCAGACCCCTGTTAATCTGTTAGGGAGGGATGCCCTATGTAAACTAAAGCTACAAATATCATGTTCCCCTGAAGGTATTTACATTGCCAGCAAGGGGGTTAGGCAAATGGTAGTCACAGCCCCCCAGGCCAATGCCTACTGGATAGGAGAGTTAGAGGAAGAGGTAGGGAAGACAGTGCGAAAATGGGAAAAGTTTGTTAAAGAACAACTCAAAGACCCCAAGTTACCTGAATTAGAATTTCACTGCACCATGATATATGACCCACTGAGGAGAGTAGACATAGAGAAAAAGTGGTTGCAAGAAACCAAAAATAAGAAAGTTCCCCTCATTTCACAGCATATAATAATAGGACCACAAGGAGCGGCATTACAAGTTGACAGTAATGAGTTTATTGAAGAATGGTTCCAGATCCCAAATTCAGTCCCCCATGTTACATTGTATTTAGAGCAGGGAAGTGAGAACAAAGAAATAGGCCCAATGATGAGAAAAGCCAAAGGAATACAATGGAAGAGCACGGACAACCCCTTAATTTTTATTTCAGCAGATAAACATTTCATGAAAATTGCATGCGCAACAATTATGCAGGGAACTCCTAGAGAGGTGGAAGTCAGTAATCAAAGACACATGAATTTGGAAATCATCTTGGAAAAAGAGATGAAACAAACGGAGCTGATTGAAGAGATGGAGCAATTAGTTCCTGAAGAATTGTGGTCAAAACATGACACGGATGTTGGACTGATAAAAGCTGCTAGCCCTATAGTAATTAAGACAAAACCAGGGGCTAAGTTACCATACAAGTACCAATATCCATTAAAACCTGAAGCCATAAAAGGCATCAGAGGAACAATTGAAGGACTAACCACAGCAGGAGTGCTGTTTGAGACATCCAGTCCTTGTAACACTCCTATATTGCCAGTTACCAAAGCAGATGAAGCCAAATGGCGCTTGGTACATGATCTAAGGGCAATCAATGAGATAGTAGAAGATTGGCCAGCAGAAGTTCCGAACCCTCACACCCTGCTTACAAATGTGCCACCTGATGCTAAGTATTTTACAGTGATTGATCTTTGCTCTGCCTTTTTCAGCATTCCATTGGCAGAAAGTAGCAGACATTTGTTTGCTTTTACTTATGAGGGGAAGCAAATATCCTATACCAGGGTCCCTCAAGGGTTCCGCCATAGCCCTCACATATTTAATCAGCTGTTAAAGGCTGATCTGGAAGATCTGGTACTGGACAGTACACTTCTCCAGTATGTGGATGACTTGTTGATCTGTGCCCCTACACTTGAGCAATGCCACAGAGATTCCATTAAAGTCCTGACTAAATTAGCAGAAGGAGGACATAAAGCCTCAAAAGCAAAGCTGCAATATTGCCTTCCCCAAGTAGAGTACTTGGGAAGATTAATTGCATATAAAACCAAAGCAATATCACAAAGCCAATTGGAAGGAATTAGCAAAGTGCCGCTTCCACAGACTGTTGGTCATATGATGACATTCCTGGGCATGACTGGATTCAGCTCAGATTGGATAGAGGATTATGCAATCAAAACTGCCCCATTGAGAGCCTTAATGAAACAGGCAGGGCAGCAAAATTTAAGAACCACACTCACATGGAATAATGATGCGACAATAGCATTCGAATCTATTAAGAGAGAACTGCAAAGTGCTCCAGCTCTCACAAGTCCTGACTATACAAAACCCTTTCACCTCTATGTAGCTAACAGAAAAGAGGGATATGCCTCTGCAGTATTAATGCAGGAGACTTGTAAGGGGAGGGGAAAACAGCCCATTGCCTTTTATAGTACAAGGTTGGACAGTGTAGCACAGGGGTATCCTCCTTGTTATCAAGGACTCGCAGCTGTATATTATGCTTATGAGAAGGCTTCTACTTTGACTATGGGTTACCCTGTGATAATATATGCACATCATAAGGTGGTGGAAATGTTGGAACAAGGTAGATTTGTTTTAACACAGGCCAGAAGCCTGGCATATTCAGCTCTTTTGACATATCCTGATGTAACATTAAAGCATTGTGCTACTGTAAACCCAGCAAATTACATACCTCTGGATAATGAAGGCACGCCACATGATTGTGTGGCTGAATCATTGGCGTTTACCCGTCTTAGACCAGATTTAGAGTCTACGCCCATAGTAAATGCGGTGGCTGATTATTTTGTAGATGGCTCTTGCTTCAGAGACCATTTGGGAAATCATGCTGGCTTTGCTGTGGTTAAACGAGAAGGGAGTGAGTTTCTTCCTGTAGTTTCTCAACAATGTGAACAGCCTTGTTCAGCACAACTGGCTGAGTTGAAAGCCCTGACAACAGCTTGCCAGCTGGCAAAGGGGCAAGTTGTAAATATTTATACAGACTCTGCGTATGCGCATGGAGTTTGTCATCTTTATGGAGCAGTTTGGAAACAAAGAGGGTTCAGAAAAAGTGATGGTACCCCAATACAGCATGCCGAGCAGATTGTACAGTTAATTTCAGCTATGATGCAACCCAAACTCTTGGGTATTATTAAATGCCAAGCGCACAAAAAGGGAAAGGACTTTGTAATACAAGGAAATAATGCTGCCGATGCAGAGGCTAGAAAAGCCTCAGGGTGTCAAGTTGCTGTAATGGCCCCCATGGTGTTAATACAGCCTGAGCCCCGAATTGCAGACCTTGCTCGCATACAAGAGCAGGCTAGTGCTGTCGAACAATCAGTATGGCAGCAAAGGGGGGCCACAAGAGATGTGAATGGAGTATGGCGATCTCATGAAGGACTAATCATTGCACCACATGCTCTATTGACTGTGTTAATTTCTGAGACACATGGATTTGATCATTGCGGTCGAAATGAGATACTGAGAAAAATCAAGCAACAAGGATATTGGTCACCTTATTTGCAAGCGACAGTGGATGATTTTCTAACAGGGTGTGATATTTGTGCTCAGAACAATGTGAGAAAAGGGACTTCAGCACCTATAGGGCACATCCCTGTACCCGAAGGACCTTTTAAACACTTGGTAATGGATTATGTCGACATGATCAAGCCAGTCAGAGGCAAAAGATACATGCTGGTGATAATAGATAGATTCAGCAGATGGGTGGAGGCTGTGCCATCATCTGACCAGGGCTCTGGGACTGTGATTAAGTTTTTGACAAGAGAAGTGATTCCCAGGTTTGGAATTCCATCTGAGATCAGTTCCGACAACGGCTCCTCATTTATTCAAAGAACGGTAAAGACTGTCTTGCAACAGTTGCGAATAAAACAGCGGCTAGGGTGTGTTTACCATCCCCAATCTCAAGGGATGGTGGAGAAAGCAAACGGAACCCTAAAGGCAAAGATTAGCAAAATCTGTGCAGACACCAAATTGAACTGGGTAGATGCCTTACCACTAGCGCTAATGAACTATCGCATGCAAACTAACAGGACTACAAATTTGACTCCACATGAGATGCTCACGGGTAGGCCTATGCCAGTGCCTTACTTAAGAGGCCCTTATGATGGACCGCCTTTGGAGCAATTGCAAGTTGAGTTAAGAACGTACATGAGGCAATTAACTGCTATACATGAGGCTATATCTTCACAGGAACAACGCCGAGGGCCTAGAGAGGACGAAGAAGCTCCGTGTGCAATCGTTCCAGGAGACAAAGTGTATCTAAGAGTCTTCAGAAGAAAATGGAATGAGCCAAGGCGGGAGGGACCCTACACAGTCACACGAGCAACACCGACAGCAGTACAAGTGGAGGGGAGCACTACCTGGTACCATCTGAATCACTGCACCAGAGTACCACAACTGCGACGGCGAGATCCTGAGCAAACTGACGAGGAAGCCGAGGACTTATCAGAAATTTCAGGCGAGGGTCAGAGACAAGATGATAGTCAGAGAACCCCCGAGGGGATTCCAGAGTCCGCACCGGAGACGTCTAGGGCAGCTGAGGGACAACCGGAGCAGCTCCCGCAGCACGAGCCAGAGCGGAGGACACAGCAGGAGGAGCCACACCAGGAGCCAGAGCCGGCACAGACAGAGCACGAATCACAGACAGAACAGGAGCCCGACGAGCCAAAACAGAGCACAGAACAGGGACACCCGGAGGAACATGCTATCAGGACTATATACGATCCTGACATACATGGGGAACATAGTGCAACAAGAGATAGCCGCTATAGACCAGAACCAGACACCACCCCAACCACAGCAGGTGCCGGTGAACCACGGCCGGGCCCAAGTCGGGAGGGAGATGCAGGACCTTATGGTCACGGTACTACTCTTGATGAGCTTGGTGCAGACCGTACCCCAGACCGAGAGCTTGCCAGCCCAGAATTATCCGCCGAGCAACTACTGGCAGAAGAATTCCCAACAATTAACTTGTCGGCACTTGAATGGTCACCCGACGATTTCAACCTGTGATGAAGTGTCCCAGTATGAGAGACTTTGGGACAGTGCTGTTCAAAATGAATGGTACAGGTGGGCACATTTCACAGTAGATCAATCATTCATGGGCAGTTGTGTGTTTTGCACCCCATCACCAATGAGCAGGCTGATTGTTGTACCAAACCCATATGATTACAGACATTGTGCTGGACATTATTCAAAGCAGTGTGATGCAGAGAGAAACAATGTTCCTTTTTGCCATGCAGAATGTTTAGCCCTGGCAGGACGTGAAAACAGGGAACGCTACTATACTCATGCATTATGGGGAGAGGAGTGCATGGATATTGGTGTAAGGATCCCAACGAATATGATTGAAGTTCCAGTGGTTTATGAAATAGATTATACATTGCAGTACGAATGTTACAATAGTACAAATGAAAAAGCGGGTCTAAATGTGGGAATTTTTGGAGGAAATTGTATAACTATTTGGCATTTAGATAAAATTATGCGAAGTCAGAAGGGAGTAAATAGACAATGGGATAAAAGGTTTGCTTCTGCTACACTTACAGATAACTTCACAGTAATAGGATGGGAAGATTGCCCAAACATGACAATTGGATGGCCCTTGATTGAATCTTATGAGACTCAGGTTAACGCTATAGCCGACTACTTTTGGGTGTGTGGGGAAAGCAAACTAAGACCGACACTACCAAAACATTGGAGAGGTTTATGTGCAAGAGTAAAACTAATACAAGATGCCACTATGATCACATGGGATCCGAATGAGAATGTTAAAAGTGAACCAAAACAGAAAATAGTGAAAAGGGCTTACCAAAGTGACCCAAATGTTTATATTGATGCCATTGGTCAACCTAGAAATATCCCACACCAGTTTAAAGCAAGAGATGAAGTTAAATCTGGATTTGAGTCTATTTTTGTATGGATTACACCAAATAAGAACACAGAATGGATTAATTATGTGTATTACAATCAACAGAGATTTATTAACTACACAAATGATGCACTTAAATCTCTTGGGGAACAATTAGCCCCTACAAGTAAAATGGCCTGGCAAAACAGACAAGCTCTAAATTGGTTATTAGCTGAAAAAGGAGGAGTCTGTGTGATGTTCGGAGAAGATTGCTGTACTTACATTCCTAATAATACTGCCCCTGATGGTTCGTTTACTCGTGCTATGGAAAAATTGAAAAACCTTAGAGATGAAATAACAGCTAATGCTGGAAGAGATAAGGCAGTTGGGACATGGTTTGAGTCAATGTTTGGGTTCTGGGGCGAATGGCTGACCAAAGTAGGAGTAACGATTGTTATTGTGTTGGTGGTCTCTGCAGTGTTGTTCTGTTGTGTTCTCCCCATACTAAGATCTTTGTTGGTTAAGGCCACAGCTAGACAAATGTTACTGCATACAGAGTTGAATGTACAGCATGACTCTGAGGCATTTATGTTAACCATGATTACAGCAATGGACAAATGTGAAGAATATGAGACCCCTTAGCTTGTTAAACAACCAAACCAGAAAAAGGGTGCCACTTTTATTTTACTATTATGACGATGTTTGTATAAAAGAAAGGGAGAGAGTCTAGAATTGTATTTCCTTTTGGGGCGTGTAGTGTAGTTATAGTCTTCTAGATATAAATAGGCAGGAAGATAGTTTTGTTTGTTGTTTTTGGCAAAAACCCTTTCCCCTTGTTTTTCTTTGCCCATGGTAGATCCCAAAATGTCAATAAGAGGGATATGCATTATGTATTTCTTTCTTTCTTTCTTTCTGCCACTATCATCACAATATACAGGCCAAAACTGGGGGTGCTCCAGAGGAGGTTGCAGGTGATCGTCAAACTGTCGTCCGCAGCGAAATTCAGAAAACGGCAGGAGGTTAAACTCAGATGGGAACGATGTCTTCCGCTGCAAGAAGACGAGTATTCCCGGGAAGGGTGCCCAACGTGGTATAGGAGAGTAGTGCTACATCCTGCACGACCGGGGTACCCAAGACGACACCTAGGACCAGTGGCAAGGCAAATATTGGAACAGGATCCAGCGGTTCTGGCAGTAGGACAGTCAGTTGTTGTCCCAGCTGACTACGACAACCAGGTCGGGATAACTTTTGTCTTTTTCTTCACAAAACCTGGACATCGACCAGTTATAGACCGAGGAGAGAGCACTTTGAAAACAACACGTCATAATTTACCAATCACGGAGTGGGAATACCAGTGTGCGCATTACCCAAGGAACTAGACCTGTGAGTAGGAGTACAAGGGCAAAAGTGCCAGTGGAAGAACCACTTCTTTTAGTGAAGGTGGGGGCCACCCACTGGACGAACATAGTTAGCTTAAAAATCATTAGTTACCCTTAAAAGAACTCCTTTAGTGACCTCACCCATTCGCGACAAATGTGGATGCCATTCTCCATCGCAGAAAAGAGGAATACATGATTGATGTCAGCTGCCTTTAAACAGTTTGCTGAGAAGTTCAGGCCATATCATATGATCGATTCCCCACACCGACAAGTACCTGCGGACCGGATAAGAGGGACATCGCTCTATTTCCCTTCAAGAAGTGAAGGTACTGAAGGACAGTGTTATTATGACTTGGTGATCTCTGGATATGTGTCTGCAGTTTCAGGACAAAGACGACCACAGTCACAGATAGACACTTTGAGATTGTTACCACGGGATGATGCTATACTGGCTGTAGGGTTTACTTCAACACAAGAGGATACATGGACTGAAAGAAAACCAAGTTGGACTTTAACTGTGTACACTCAATATTTGCTTTGGCCCTTAATTAACCTACATACAGGGGATTTGACATTAAAACCACATAATTGTCACACACGATTTAAAGCGGGATCCAGATTAAGACCAGGTCAGTGGATGATCTTCAATTATCGCACCGAAGGATACGAGGTGAATTGAACCTTAGCGGCTGTCACAATGGAAGAAAGACGACACCCATGGCATCCCAGGAGGGTCCGAGGACTGTGTGGAGAGCGAAACATAGCTTCTTTGATGTTCTTTTTGACATGTATGATAATAATACCAATTATTATGAGAAATGGCCTGGGTATGGACCAAAATGACATGGACGTCTTGAACACTACCTTGGGGCAGATGAACACTACCTTGGGACGGGTGGACTGTGGAGTAAATGGTACATCATCTGAACATTTGTTCTGCGGTCTACTGGTTCCAGAGGCTGAGTCAAAGCACCGAAAGAAAAGACAGAGTGTCAGCAGCAAGACGGGACAGCTTTCCGACGTCTGGATGGATCACCCTAATCCTCCTCATCCTTATGCTACTAACATGTGGTGGCGATTGACTAATCATACCGTTAGAATGAATGCTGCCAGACACTGTTATGTTTGTGCTCACTTTCCTCACAGCGCCACTGGAGGAGATTGGTGGCCACATCAGAATCCCAACAAAACATTTGAAGCAGCCAAGGCTGCAGTAGCAGCAGCTGGACTGAAGGAAGGCCTATACGCTGAACTTCAAGAATCAATAGATGCAATATTAGCGGATGGATTAAAGCTCCCCCAAAATGAGAAGAATATGATGCACGACACTTGGATCCCACACCCTTTTCCTAATAGACTTTTTGCTCAGATAGCAACTGTAAAGCATGTCCCTAACAATCTAGTCTGTTATGAAAGAAAGTCAGGAAATCATGCTTTGGGAACGATACCAGCGCGGAAATGTTCCCATGTCTACCAACCTGTAAACGAAACGGTGAAACGGAGTTGCATGGCCTGTCTTCGTTATGCAGATGACCCAAGTCCCCCAGCTACGCCTGTTATCGTTACTCATGAAGCACCACAGCCAATTGTTGCATACCAATATATTTTTACTTCCAAAACAGGACGAGCAAAATGTCCATCTTGTTCGACTGTACATGTTCCTGATCACGAGGGAACTGGAGTCGTTGAGGGATACTACTGGCTGTGTGGCTATCAAGTATATTTGTCGTTGCCAAAGAACTGGACAGGACTGTGTGCTTTGGTTCAGCTACATGGAGGGGCTATCATCTTGCCTCATCACGCAATGAACAGTCAACGGCGTGTGAGAAGAGGATTATTCAATTTCCTAACGGACAGCCCGGTGCCAAAAAATCATCACATATGGACAATTGCAGAAAAGATTGCGGTTGCATTTGCTCCAGCACTAGGAGTAGAATCACTGATGACTGGTTTAGAAATCACCAGATATGAGTTGTCCTCATTCATCAACACGACGAAACTCATGATGGGAGGAATCAAGGAAGAATTACAAGGATTACGTCTTACTGCTCTTCAGAATCGTTTGGTATTGGACCAACTTACTGCATCGCAAGGAGGTGTTTGTGCTATGATTGGAGAGACTTGTTGCACATACATACCAGACAACGACGCAGATGGACATCTCATTGAACAAGGAATAAAAAATATTTCAATGCTTTCTGCCATGATGGCGAAGGATGAAGTAGATTCAGATAATACAATGTGGAACTGGATTAACAACATATTTCCCAATTTGCATAACATATTGATGTTGATAATCTGCATTGTGGCGCCAATTCTGATACTACTGTGCTTTTGGCCTTGCATAATGCAGGCGGTTAGGGGGATTGCTAGATCTGATCCCCACCATCAGATGGTAGTGTACTCAGTCAGGGATGATCACCTTTTTGCAATCTAATATAGAAGGCATTTCTATGGAAAAATGGTAACAAGCAGGAGTTGTCCGTGTTACGAGATAACCTAGACGGTCAGATGGATTTCAATTTTTATGGCTTATAAGCATATCCTTAGGGAAATAAGTATTATCATTAATGTTGATTATTCTTGCTCACGCACACATATATTCTTTTTAAAGCACACATATATTCTTTTTAAAGCACACATATATTCTTTTTAAAGCACACATATATTCTTTTTAAAAAGCACACATATATTCTTTTTGAAGTAGAAATTCCTCCTGAGATAGTACTAATCAAGTGTGGGACTCTTATTGAGCCCCAAAGGGGGGAATATATTGTGTATAAATTCTGATCATATTCAGTATGCTATGGGACTTTCATTCACCCTGGTTATGAAAGAATGTTTTTAAACATTAACTTGATGTTTTGAAGAAGTATTCATAGGAATGTTTGTAAACATTAACTTAGTGTGTTAGTAAATCAAAAATCACATTACTAGTGGGTCAGAAATCGCATTAACTTAGAGTCACGATAAGATTGTTTGCATGAGAGAATCAATCACTACATATTCTAATCAAAATCCAGGGATGGTTTGAAGGCCAGACCCAAATAAATTGTATCACTGTTCATTTTTAATTAAAAAAATGAGTTAAGGTTGAAATTCCACCATTAGACCAGAAACCTTGTTGCCTAAAAATAATGGTGGCGGACAAGGATAGTTGGATAATAAAAATAAGAGATAACGGGAAGTTACCTGATTGGTTTCGAAAGGAAACACCTTTGGGAAGTTTTACTATAACTAGAGGCTGGAAAACACCAAGTTTTCAGATGTTTTGGAGACTTGGGACATCTCACTTTGTTTGACTTGTACAAATAAAGTTGAAACTTTGACACCTGGACCTTCCTTGTCTGAGCAATTTTTTGAGAGTGAAGATCAACGTTTTTTCCCCATCAATAGCAATTGAAATGACATTAATAGATCATAGTGAAAATAAAACTTTGAAATAATTTGATATGAAATTAAAACATTTCTTACTCTTTTCCTTGATCTTCTCAGCTCGTTCTTTTCAAACATGTCAATGTCTGTGTTATCTGAATCATCGGACATTGGAGTGGAGGTTACGGGTACTGCTTTCTTTCTTTGTAAGTTCTGAAGGTCTCTTTTGAGTTTGTCTCCCATTGCAACATCGGCTGCACCTTGAGAAGTACTTGCAATCTAAAAATAATACATTCTTATGTTACATTTTACCAGCAAAAATAATATTTATAAAGAAACTGAAAAAGGATCAGGCAGGCCATTCATTATTGTAAAAATTCAATAATTATGAAAGTAAGGACAATCCAAAACCTTTAAGGCCTCAGCTGTTTTTTTCCCCTGCTGTGTGGTTGTCTTCCAGATGTCTTCTCTCTTAAAAGCATCTCTCTTCACAATTAAGTCTTTGTAAACATCTATGATTAAAAACAAAAGTTAAATAACAAAATTATAATACAAGAACATTTTAAACTGAGAAATAGAACACGTCCATGCACACATCCAACAAGCCCAGGTCGAGGCGAATCGAATCGAGATTAGATATATCTAAATACTTTAAAATACTTGTAATAAATAATTACTTTTCCCCTACAATAACTTTACTAATAAATATAATAATATTGTAACAAGGCTTAAGGCCGATTAATAAGCAAGCATTATTTTTCATGCAAAGAGTGGACAACGTTTTATAGCGGTTATATCAAACGGAAAAACTCACTTTCTAGAGGAAGGCTAGTCCAGAGTTTAGGTGCTACGTATGAGAAAGCTCGACCCCCTGTAGTGGATTTAGTTATCCAAGGTGTCACCAAAAGTCCACCAAAAGAGTTTTGAGATCGTAGAGAGCGTGATGGGTTGTAATGTGATAAAAGCTCAGTTAAGTAAGTAGGGGCTAAACGATTTAAAGCTTTGTAAGTGATGGAAAGAATTTTAAAATCAATACGATACTTAATGGGTAGCCAGTGCAGCGATGATAAAACTGGGGTTATGTGATCGTATTTTCATGACCTGGTAAGAACTCAGGCAGCTGCATTCTGAACTAACTGTAGTTTGTTTATCGATGATGCAGGACAACCACTAAGTAGAGCATTACAATAGTCAAGTCTTGAGGTCACAAATGCATGAATAAGCTTTTCTAAGTCAGCAACACAGAAATGTTGCCAAATTACGAAATATTTTATAAGGTGGAAGAAGGCTGTTTTTGTGAGATGTGATTTTAAATGACAGGTTGCCGTCTAATATAACGCCTAGATCTGTAACTGTATTTGTTAGAGTAACAGTATAGTTTTCAATTTGCAGGCTGTAATCGGAGATATTCTGTTTACGTGTTTTTGGTGCTATAAGTAATATTTCCGTTTTGTTAGAGTTTAATAGAAGGAAATTACTAGTCATCCAATGTTTTATGTCCTCGATGCACTCTGCCAGTTTGGATAGTTTGAAGGAATCATCTGGTCTTGATGAGATATATAGCTGAGTATCATCTGCATAACAGTGGAAGCCAATTCCATGTTTTATAATATAGTTGCCAAGGGTCAGCATGTATATGGAGAAAAGCAAGGGTCCTAAAACCGATCCCTGAGGTAATCCATAATTTACTTCCGTGAGATTTGACGATTTCCCGTTTAAATGGACATATTGATTTAATATAAATTTAATTGATTTGACTGCAATCGGTAGGTGGATGTCAATGCTTTAAGCCTTTCTCATCCATGACAAAGTGATCAACCTAACGTTATAGACATGGGTATCTCTTTAATCTTTTTCTGAAGTGCCAAGACCGGCAGAGTTTATCTCCTATCCTGACCTTTCTAATGATACTGAAGACCTTGATTAGCTTGCTTGATTGGGTTTGATTAGAGTTGGAGCTTAACTGTGCAGGGTATTAGCCGTCCAGGAAAAGATTTTCAAATCAATCTGCCGTTGATTGAAAAGGAACATTGAACACGTGGGTGGTAAGCCAATCGTGGACTAGCTGGTGTTTTCGACAAACACCTGTGTTTAATTACCAAACGACGAGGATGGGATTCCAAGGTGCAGCGCAAACACCACAATGGTTTAGCAGGACATCTATACAGGTCAAGAGGCCAAACGATGAGATGATTACAGCCTTTCTCAACTTCGACTAAGCATACTCGAGCCAATCGTGAAGACACTTCCATCCTGAACAGATATCTCTGTTAAAGGAACTAACGACGAGGATGGGATTCAAACCCATGCGTGCAGAGCACAATGGATTAGCAGTCCATCGCTGTGAGAATTTGGGTTTGGTCTGTGTCCCATGCTTATTGTGTGAAATGCATTATTGTTCACAAATCATATTATGACAGATGTATTTCAATGATGTTTGTGCATATATCATATCTAAGGTCACATAAGGTCAAGTATGGACCTAGTGGAACGAATCTTCCCACTCAATGTATACCAGGCCTTGTGAAATAACGTAGCTGAGCTTTCTCATGAGGAGTACTGTCATGGGACATGTCCGGACCGGTCAAAGATGACATGAATCTAGTCAAGTAATAACCTTGATGACATACTGTCTTTGAATGTTCTAGATGATGGAGAACAGGGAACTGAGATATATGTTGTCTTACCCTAATAAGGAGATACCAATGTCTGGTTATTTTCCATGACCAATGTTACTTCCTCTTTTCTGTGTATAAATATTACCAATAATGTAATAAACTTTGGACTCCGATTGAACTGCACATCTCTGTGTCTGGTCATTCTTGGTCTCCGGGATCCCGAAACTCTGAAGGTTCAATCGACTAGACTCTTCGACTTAGAATAATCAAACTTAGATTTTACGGGACAGTAAGAAATAATCTTACAATCGCCTTAACCACACGGCCACCTCGTCTTTTCTAAACAGTTCAAGAGCACGCTCTGTCCTGACACTTGACGCTTAAATCCAGGGTTTAGCTTTGAAATCTCTTCAATATTGCATTTTCAAACCTCCTCAAATAATCATCAGGGTTGCCATATTCCAAGGAGGACTTTCTAATCCGTGCATGCAAAGTAAAAGAGACTCCAAATGTACAATTACTTGGCTCCCTTTTGATATTCTGCATCAACAAAATGACAACTTCTTGACAAGTACAAGATAGCAAAAATTTAATTGATTTGACTGCAATCGGTAGTAGGATGTCATTCTCATCCATGACAAAGTGATCAACCTAACGTTATAGACATGGGTATCTCTTTAATCTTTTTCTGAAGTGCCAAGACCGGCAGAGTTTATCTCCTATCCTGACCTTTCTAATGATACTGAAGACCTTGATTAGCTTGCTTGATTGGGTTTGATTAGAGTTGGAGCTTAACTGTGCAGGGTTTTAGTCGTCCAGGAAAAGATTTGAGGATATCTGCCGTTGATTGAAAAGGAACATTGAACACTTGGGTGGTAAGCCAATCGTGGACTAGCTGGTGTTTTTGAAAGACACCTGTGTTTAAGTACCAAACGACGAGGATGGGATTCTAAGATGCAGCGCAAACACCACAATGGTTTAGCAGGACATCTATACAGGCCAAACCATGAGATTATTAAAGCCGTTCTCAACTTCGACTAAGGGACCATTCGAACATAATCGAGCCTATCGTGAAGAAGCTTCCATCCTGATCAGATATCTCTGCTAAAGGAACTAACGACGAGGATGGGATTCAAACCCATGCGCGCAGAGCAAAATGGATTAGCAGTCCATCGCCTTAACCAATCGGCCATCACGTCTTTTCCAAAGAATCCAAGAGCACACTCTGTCCTGCCATTTGACGCTTAAATCCAGGGTTTAGCTTTGAAATCTCTTCAATATTATATTTTAAAACCTCCTCAAATAATCATCAGGGGTGCCATATTCCAAGGAGGACTTTCTAGTCCGAGAATGCGGGCGTCGGTCCCGCTACCTCTCGCAGGCTAAGCGAGCGCTCTACAATTTGAATTAATTCCCCGGCATTGTCAGCGAAAGAAGGTCGATTGCAGGGCACACAGGCTGGGGAAATACCTTTCCGTCTGGAAATCACAATCACTGCTCGGCTCGTTGGTCTAGGGGTATGATTCTCGGACGAGCCCTACCTTAAACGTTCCACTTAACGCTACTATACAAAAGGTGGTTTCGGCAAGCGTGCCTCTGTCCAATAATTTGTTATCGTTACCCCGAAGCGCTTGCCTGCACAAGACCGAGCGGCCCGTTCTTGACGATCTGGCAGGTCAAGAACAGCTTGACATCGGGTTTCATGGTGTAATGGTTAGCACTCTGGACTCTTCATTCTATTCTGGAATTTCATCTATGTTTACGTGCAAGAAAGGTGTTGTACTTGTGGAACGATGAACAACATAGAAGATGGAGGGTCCTTGTAATGATAAAATAAGACAATGGTAGGTTACAACTAGGATTCAGTAATCCTCAAGTAAAAGTAGCATTTGCTGCTTTTCACACTGACAGCAGGACAACGGTACACAATGCGCCAAAGGTCAATACACCCAAGCGAAATCAGAAAATAAATATTTAAAAATGTCCCATGTCTGAAAAGTAAATGCGATTGCACATACACACACATACATAAAAAAGAAAATTTGGTGAGAGAGATTTTTCATGCCCTGTGCTAAGGACGTATTTTAACAAATGGCCAACAATAACGGAGGATAAAAGTTTTCAAGAAACTACAAGAAAAGGGCAAGGAGACGCACCACAACACACGTCCACACTGGTTTATTGAAAATGCAAGTAACAATGCAAGAACACTTGTGGAATCTTAAGTGACAACATGATTGTCTTTGAACCTGAAATGTCCTGCATCAGGTTGCTCAGGTTAAAAGCAATTCACACACCATTTGGGAGACTATTGTCATGTGTGTCAAGGTGCTATAGCGAGGAAAGACACCAGGTCCTTGCCGCTTTTTGTGAGTGAACATATGAACGGAAACAACAAGAAGTCCTTTTTCTGCAGCGGTGATACTCGACACGTAGCATAGGGAGGGCTAAGACGGACAAAGGAAACTCCAAAAGCCACTGATATGGAGAATGCGGGCCTCTGTCCCGCTAACTCTCGCATGCTAAGCAAGCGCCCTACCATTTGAGCTAGTTCCCCGGCATTGTCAGCGAATGAAGCGCATTGCTCCGGCTCAATGAAACGGGGCACACAGGCGGAGGAAATACCTTTCCGTCTGGAAATCACAATCCCTGCTCGGCTCGTTGGTCTAGGGGTATGCTTCTAGCTTTGGGTGAGGGAGGTCCCGGGTTCAAATCCCGGACGAAACCTACTTTAACCATTCCACTTAACGCTACTACACTCAAGGTGACACTATGTCAATCTGGATCGTGAAAAAGAACATTACCATGGCCGGTTAGCTCAGTTAACTAGGTGCTATTAACGCCAAGGTCGCGGGTTCGATCCCCGTACTGGTAAAATAATTTACTCTAGCATTCTGTCCATCATTCAAGGTTACAGCACCAGGGGTCTCTCGCGAACTACAATGCACAGGTCAAAAACCTGCAAGTATGGCCGAAATAGCTCAGTTGGGAGAGCGTTGACTGAAGATCTAAAGGTCCGTGGTTCGATCCCGGGATTCGGCAAGCGAGCCTCTGTACAATAACGTGCTCTCGTGTAATGATTAACACTCTGGACTCTGAATCCAGCGATCCGAGTTCAAATCTCGGTGAGTCCTCTCAGCAGAACTCCACACTTTTTCGAGGGGTCCCTCCCAGGGATTGTTACCGCCCCACACTTTGAGCCTGTGTCCTAAAACTTTTGCGCTGTCAGGCAAGGACGAGGGAATTTCATCTATGTTTACGTGCAGGAAAGGTGTTGTACTTGTGGAACGATGAACAGCATAGAAGATGGAGGGTCTTTGTAATGATAAAGTAAGACAATGGTAGGTTTACAACTAGGATTAAGTAATCCTCCAGTTAAAGTAGCATTTGCTGCTTTTCACACTGACAGCAGGACAACGGTACACAATGCGCCAAAGGTCAATACACCCAAGGGAAAGCAGAAAATAAATATTAAAAAAGGTCCCATGTCTGAAAAGTTAATGTGATTGCACATACACACACATACATAAAAAAGAAAATTTGGTAAGAGAGATTTTTCATGCCCTGTGCTAAGGACGTATTTTAACAAATGGACAACAATAACGGAGGATAAACGTTTTCAAGAAACTAAAAGAAAAGGGCAAGGAGACGCACCACAACACACGTCCACACTGGTTTATTGAAAATGCAAGTAACAATGCAAGAACACTTGTGGAATCTTAAGTGACAACATGATTGTCTTTGAACCTGAAATGTCCTGCATCAGGTTGCTCAGGTTAAAAGCAATTCACACACCATTTGGGAGACTATTGTCATGTGTGTCAAGGTGCTATAGCGAGGAGAGACACCAGGTCCTTGAGGCTTTTTGTGAGTGAACATATGAACGGAAACAACAAGAAGACCTTTTTCTGCAGCGGTGATACTCGACAGGTAGCATAGGGAGGGCTAAGACGGACAAAGGAAACTCCAAAAGCCACTGATGTACATCAAAAACGAATCAGACAAATTATATTACCAATTAAAGGCGCTTTTGTATTTATATTTTATGCACTTTGTCAAATTTATCAGATCGTGTGGTCCTCTAGCTCTCTGTGAAGGCTTAACATATTCGTACCACCATTCGCTGTTTGAATGTCCTCTAAACACTGAAGTGCACTTCTTAGAAAAGCTGTAATAGCATCTTCATTGTTACTCGTGAATGAAAATCACGCAAACACCTGCAAAACCAAAAAACATCGCTGTGGCGTCATTTTGAAAACTTAAAACAAACTTTTATTTCCTCGACACACTCTAAACCCTTGGTAAATTGGGAGTAATGCTTCCTTCGAATGTGTAATTCCTATTGTAATTGCAGACGCCAATATTGACGGAACCGCACGCTTCAGCTTTTTGGGACAGTTTAAAAGAATACCATGCCAGCCAAAATATATTTTTAGACAAAGAAAAAATTTCATTCACAACGGAACTGCATAAGGAAAACCGAAGGTAGCGTGGGCGATTGTAAAATATTACTCCGTAAATGAATTGCATCTGACAGGTTCCCGTTCGCTGCATATCTGAACGTCATCAATGCGCGCCAAACTAAACAGAAGTGCGGATGCAGCTTCCTTTTCCAGTGAAATATGCTCTCATCAACTACACTGAAATCTTTCATCAACTACACTGAAATCTTTCATCAACTATACCTGAAATATGTTGCCTCATTAGTGCAACATTGTTTATAAGAGGCTTTCTAGTATGAATATGCATACATTTCACTAGTGTTTGTAAAAGATTACAGTAATACATATGTATGGTTTTACTCGTGTTTGTAAGATGCATTTCATTTATACGTATGAATGAATTTCACTAAGTTCGATCAATGTTTTTATTTCACTAGTGTTTGTAAGAGGTATTTCAGTAATACGTATGAATGAATTTCACTAAGTTCGATCAATGTTTTTATTTCACTAGTGTTTGTAAGAGGTATTTCAGTAATACGTATGAATGAATTTCACTAAGTTCGATCAATGTTTTTATTTCACTAGTGTTTGTAAGAGGTATTTCAGTAATACGTATGAATGAATTTCACTAAGTTCGATCAATGTTTTTATTTCACTAGTGTTTGTAAGAGGTATTTCAGTAATACGTATGAATGAATTTCACTAAGTTCGATCAATGTTTTTATTTCACTAGTGTTTGTAAGAGGTATTTCAGTAATACGTATGAATGAATTTCACTAAGTTCGATCAATGTTTTTATTTCACTAGTGTTTGTAAGAGGTATTTCAATAATACGTATGAATGAATTTCACTGAGTTCAATCGATGTTTTTATTTCACTAGTGTTTGTAAGAGTCATTTCAATAATTATGTCCTAAACGGCCCCTCATAGTTTACGGTTAGGAGTGACCTGCCTATCTTCTCTCTCACGGAGGTTACAGCCGCCCGTGTTATCTTTGTTCTGGTCAGGAGTGCCCTGACGATTTATTGATTGCTGCTGTGAACTTTGTGCTAATAAACTTTGTTTACCTCACCTGCATCTGAGTCCTTTTGAGAACCGTGACAAATTTATATATTATTTATAAATGGGTAAGATGCATAGAGTTTATTGTATCTGTGACATGTATTATTGTCTTATATCATGTGTTATTATCTTGTATCTGTATTATGTGAAGATTTGTAATGCTTAGCATTGACAAACAGGCATTTGTAAATGTAATATTGATGCTATTTATGTTGCTAATATTGTTTTTTATATTGACTGAATGCTGCTAATAGTTTTTTTAGTTGTTGTTACTGTGCTGTCAAATAGGCCTCCAAATGACACAGATGAGGACTGGTGTCCAGAGTCTAGTCTTGAGCACCGGAAGAGATCACGGCAGCCATCGTCATCATCTGCAACTACATCCTCTTGCATCTCCATCTGCAGCAAATGGTACAGGTAAAGGGAGGAGGGTGAGTGGTGTGGGTACTGAAGGGTTTTAAAGTCATGTTTTTGATTACAATGTTCATTTAATTACAATCTACGTTTTTACTACATTTTATTTTCTTTCTATGGATCACGTATAATCAATAAGTAAAACTGTGTGCATTAAGTGTATATCAGTATGAATAATGTGTGTATGTTTAAAAGGGTGAAAACTAAGCTTGAATATTAGGGTGCAAGATGATGTTCTCAACAGGATGTGGGGGTTGGGAGTATGTGTGCGTGTTGCATTCCATGCAGAAGAGCATCCTGCATATATGTGAAGACTGTGTGGGGGATGTGTATGTTATGTTTTATGTTATGTCTTATGTTATGTCTTATGTTATGTCTTATGTTATGTCTTATGTTATGTCTTATGTTATGTCTTATGTTATGTCTTATGTTATGTTTTATGTTATGTCTTATTTTATGTCTCATGATATGTTGCAGAAAACGAGAAGAATAGAGTGTGTGTGTGCGTGGCTATGGTTGCCCAACATTCCATAGCCATTGGGGCCTCAGGTCAGGGGTTAACTGATGTGATGAAGTTGGGGAAGTGTGTTGTTTTTCAGATAGTAAAAGAAGAAGGGCGTAGTCTACGAAAATATCAGATGAGACATCACTCCATTGGACACAAAGAAAGCAGCAAATGTGGAGGCGCTCAGGGGTTGGCCACGGTCCGGAGCAAGCTGGAAGATACACCCACAAATACAAATATAAATATGTTGTACACTGTTTAGGCGGGGCTGATCTCTGGTAATACTCTGTGCGTAGAGTGAGTGTGTGAGACAGCCCAGCGCTGAGCCTCAAATCAATAAACTTCAACTTTTGTTCATCCGAAGTCCAGTAAGTCCAATTTTTGAACACGCAGGACACTAGATGACCAACAGAGACCTGCACTCAAGTTTGATCCAAATCACTCAGTACATGCTTTATATATGAGACACTTCTTGCTTTTTTGCCATGAACGAATTGTATTGCATCTACTTGGCCATATCATTTGACATTTTAAAAATCTATCTTTGCCCTAGCCTTATGGCTAAAGTCTCTGAAGTCTGTGCCCATTTTTAAGAGTTTGAGCGTTTCAAACGTTTTTGCTACACTGCTTTTTAAAGGAAGAGCTGGAAATAAAAACGGCAACATTTATTTCATTGTGGTTCTCAAGTAAAGTAATATTTTAACTAACAAAAAAGTAAGTAAATCACAGTTCATCATTCATTTAAAAGCATGTCAGCGCCTTACACAGGCGGTGAAAAAAAAGAGACAAACAGTATAGTCGTTTTTTGACAGATGAACAAAACAATACATGCTAAAAGGTCTAAAAAACTGTACTGACGTGGTTTTAATCGATTTTTTTTTCACACTCAAATAAATAGACTGTATGGATACGACTCAGACAACCAGGGGAGCTTCAAACCACAGCAGGTGTATTTATTGGCATTATATGTAAAGATGAAGAATTAAAGAGCCTGGCGTGCTCATGGCACGGACACTCTTATTAACCCTATTTCCAAGATGGGACCCCTGGGCCCAGTTTTACAGTATGCCTTAGTTGAATTAAGTTATTTATGTCGCTTTTATAAAAATGCCTAAGAAGAATACATTACTGGTAAGCATCTGGAGACAATACAATGGCACTGATATATTTTATCATATTTCTAGACAAGTTACATTCACTTAAGACAGGTCACACATTCATTTACGTCTGGGACTCAGAAATATCTTGTTCAATATTAAAGATACCAAGATGATATCCTGACAGAATGTTCTTTACATTATGATCATGAATGATTTGTTTTTTATAGACTGTGTCATACTGTCACGGGTGTAGCTGGCAGAATGTAACGTCCACGCAAAGGATAATCCAAATGAGTATTTTATTACAAGAACAAAAGGAAAACTGGGAACCAGGAACCTAACACATCGTAACATGAACAATACTCGACAAAGAACAGAGGGAGACACAGGGCTTAAATACAAAGGAAGACACTTAGGGAAAACAGAATCAGGTGTGCGACTAATTAACAAAGATGAAACACAAGTGGAAACTAATGAACTAATAACGAGATGGGCAACTGGAAATTAACAAAGATGAGGGACAGGTGAAAACAATGAAACAAGTGAAAACAGGCAAGGAACAAACGTGACACATACAGCCAGTATTTCTCCTTGGACTTTTGCTAATGGTGTAAAAGGTGAAAAAACTAGAGCCTCAAAAAAATTCCACTTTCAGCTGAAAAATATTGTCCATGTTCGTTTTACATTTTTGTTACTTTATGCTATTCCTAAAGATATATTTACCCCTAAATGTGTGTCTTTTTTACCATTTTCTTTGTTTAAGATCCAATTAGGAGAAAATGTTTGGCTTAGAGAGGAGGTGTGGAAGAAAATTTGTTCCTCCGCCAAAGATTCTCTCTTCGTCAAAGAGATGGCTGTGGCACTATGGGGGACAGCAACTTTAAAAAACAAATGTGTGTCTGGAAAGGAGTGTCCCACGAATAAAAATCCTGTGAAGCCTTCCCTGACCGCATCCAAGCTGCAAGTTTTGAGAGGTATTCTATGCAGTATGCACATTTAAATATGAAACCATTATCAATTGTTACATAATAACTTTATATTATGTTCTTTATATTATAATTAATGTTTGGATAACCTCATTTATATGCATCCATTTAAAATCATCACTTATTGGTCAAATCACTAACCGGGTTTCCATCACCCTTGTTTTATGGGCCTTATGAAGTTTCACATCTGAAACAAGTGATGGAAACGACAAATGTTGATAAAAACCCTTAATTCAATAAAAGTTTTTACGCTCACTGGAGGCTTTTTCTTTTTTTTGTGAAAAACTGTTATTGTGAATAATGTGAGATTGAAACACATTTGCTTAGTAATGTCTGACGTCTTTGTGGTTTCTGCATTTTTTTAATACAGGTTACTATAGGTCACAAATACCAACAACCCTAGTCCTTGGTCCCCCTTGACAGAAGGTTTTAGATGTCTACCTATATAAAGCACCTAGAAAGACATCTAAAACATTCTGGGAAGGGCGCAGGAGGACCACGGTTAAAAATGACTGTTCTAGATTACTGTAGTCTAAAGTTCACGAATCAATGAAATGAATTATTTCTCTTTTTACTTTCAAGTCTGTTTCAGTGACTGGCTCAGAACAAAGGAGCCCGAAAAAAAGGAGAGAGAGAAGAGGGAGAATCGAGTTGGTTATTACATATCCCAGAAAATTCAAGACATTATAAAAAAATAAGCTGTTGAAGCACAAATAAAATAGGAATTAATGACTTGACAATAATTTTCCAGGTATGATTCTTGTTGGAATGATTTTCTAAGTCTTTAGTTTTAAGTCTTCAGTTTTTGTAATACATTTAAATACCATTTGTCCTCTGTGAAAAAAATAAACCTATCAGACTGTCAATCAGATCAGTGTGTAGTTATTTTTATTGAATTAGACCCACTTGTACGGATTTTGCCCAACCAAATACAGCAAATAAGTGTGGTTAGCTGTGGCCAGCCTGTCCAACAGTCACCAGACCAGCCTGAACTGCTATGACCAGCCTGACCTGCTATGATGCTAAAAAAATAAAACCAGCCTGCTTAACCACCTATGACCAGGCTGGGAGACCAGCTAAAACCAGCCAACCAGCTTAAAGCCACTGATGTGGAGAATGCGGGCGTCAGTCCTGCTACATCTCGCATGCTAAGCGAGCACTCTACCATTTGAGCTAATTCCCCGGCATTGTCAGCGAAAGAAGCGCATTGCTCCGGCTCAATGAAACGGGGCACACAGGCGGGCGAAATACCTTTCCGTCTGGAGAATCACAATCACTGCTCGGCTCGTTGGTCTAGGGGTATTATTCTCGGCCAAGATGGCGGCGCGTGAACATCACGAGGCTCAGCGTCTCTCCAGTTTTAGCATTTATATAGTGTTTTTCCTGCTCATCTCGGGCCTGTTCGTTCAGAACAGTTGTGCATTCACATCGTACACCCGGCATGAGCTTTTGGATATCGGTTTGCGCATTCCCGGAAGTTATATCAGCAACATTCGACTCGTCCCTGAGATCGTCAAAACACCCGATGCTACGCACCCCACACCGCCGGACGGAAGTGCTCGCCGGCGGCGTCGAGATCGTAAACAAAGGCGGGGGAAACGCGGAGGGCTAAGAGCTAAGCTACAGCTAACACCACACCGGCTCTCTTTACCCAGCATTTTCCTTGCTAATGTACGATCATTAGTGAACAAAATGGATGAGATTCGACTCCGCATCATCAACAACAAAAGTCTCTGGAACTGCAATGTCATAATCTTTACGGAAACATGGCTACACAGCGGCATACCGGACAACGCTATTGAGTTAGCGGGCTACAACTCACACCACGCGGATAGAACGGCAGAGGAAGCCGCTAAGACAAGAGGAGGTGGACTGTGCATTTATGTCAATAAAGCTTGGTGCACGAACTCTGTTATTGTCGGGAGACACTGCTCGGCTAACCTTGAGTTTCTCATGGTTAAATGTAGACCGTTTTAACTGCCACGGGAATTCACTTCCACCATTATAACGGCTTCTTATATTCCACCGGATGCTGATGCCAAGCTTGCTATGAAAGAACTTCATGCAGCCATTAGTAAACAACAGACTGCTCACCCGGAGGCTGCATTTATTGTTGCGGGAGATTTTAACCACTCTAACATAGAGACAGTGCTCCCTAAATTTCACCAGCATGTTTCCTGCCACACAAGAGGAAACAAAACTTTGGATCATGTCTATACAAACATGGCTGAAGCTTACGCCGCGACCCCCCTCCTCCACCTGGGTCATTCCAATCCAAGACAAAGGAGATCATCGTGGACTTCAGGAAGGCGAAAGGAGGCACACACGACCCAATCCACATTAATGGGATGGCTGTTGAACATGTTTCCAGTTTTAAGTTCCTGGGGACCCATATTTCGGAGAACCTGTCCTGGACCACAAACACCTCATGCCTGGCCAAGAAGGCTCACCAGCGTCTCTTCTTTCTGAGGACACTGAAGAAGAACCAACTGTCTTCTACTATCCTGGTTAACTTCTATCGCTGCACGATAGAGAGCATCCTGACCAACTGTGTCACAGTCTGGTACGGGAACTGTTCTGTTGCTGAGCACAAGGCACTACAACTGGTGGTGAAAACAGCCCAGCGCATCACAGGGACTACACTCTCTTCCATTGAGGACATCCAGAGGAAACGCTGTCTGCGTCGAGCTCGCAGCATTCTCAAGGACTCCTCTCACCCCGCTCATAGAATGTTTACTCTCCTGCCTTCCGGTAGGCGCTTCAGGTCCCTCCGGACAAGAACCAGCAGACTAGGAAACAGCTTTTTTCCCAGAGCTGTTTCATTATTGAACTCTGCCCCCCACTGATTTCACTACCCTCATAACTTTAACTTTAATGCTGCTAGTACATTGTACATTGCACTACAGGGCTGCCATGCATGACTGAACTGTACACACCAGTACGTCATGTATCTGCTCTACCGGACTGTTTACACACACACAGCATCATTTGCACTCTATACTGCTCACTTGCACACAAGGAATATTATACTGAATGCTCATTTGCACTAATGGACTACTCTCATAACTGCATTACCTCATCTACTGCACTGTAACTTCAATAACTGCACTAACTCACCTACTGCACTGTGACTCTTTTAACTGCATCTACTCATCTATTGCACCATAACTTCAATAACTGTATTAATAACTCAGTAACTATATTGACTGCATCTACTCCTCTATTGCACAATAACCTCAATAACTGTATTAGTAACTCAGTTACTCTATTAACTGCATCTACTCATCTACTGCACTGTAACTTCAAAAACCGTATTAGTAACTCAGTAACTCTATTAACTGCATCTACTCATCTATTGCACCATAACTTCAATAACTGCATTAACTCATGTACTGCATCGTACCTTTAATAACTGCATTAACTCATCTACTGCACTGTAACTTTAATAGCTAATATCTGTAATTAATGCACACTTAAGTCACTTGCACTATTGTATAGTCTAAATTGTTATCTGTTCATAACCACCTGTACATTAATGTTCACAGTATATATCCTTCTGTATATATTGTCCATAGTACATACCGACTGTCATATTGTCATAGAACATTTGTATAGTATTTCCCTAATATTGTATTCTGTATGTATTCACACTGTATATCCTGCACTTGCTAATTGCACTTCTGGTTAGACCTCAACTACATTTCGTTGCAGTGTACTTGTATATGTGTAATGACAATAAAGTTGAATCTATCAATCTATCTATCTTTGGGTGCGGGAGGTCCCGGGATCAAATCCCGGACGAGCCCTAGTTTAACCATTCCACTTAACGCTACTACACTCAAGGTGGCACTATGTCAGGCTGGATCGTGAAAAGAACATTCCCATGGCCGGTTAGCTCAGTTGGCTAGAGCGTGGTGCTAAGAACGCCAAGGTCGCAGGTTTGATCCCCGTACTGGCCAAAGACTTTACTCTAGCATTCTATCCATCACTCAAGGCTACAGCACCAGGGGTCTTTCGCGAACAACGATGCACTGGTCAAAAATCTCTTAGTATGTCCGAAATAGCTCAGATGGGAGAGCGTTAGTCTGAAGATCTAAAGGTCTTTGGTTCGATCCTGGGTTTGGCAAGCGTCCCTCTGTCCAAAAATTTGCTCTCGTTACCCCGAGGCTCTTGCACGTCCAACGTGGGGCTCAAGCACACAACGCTGAATCTCATCCCCTGACATTAAGAGTCTCTGTCATACTCTACTGACAGAAGTTGCTGGGCATACTTTGCTGCACATAAAGGCTGACAAATCAAAACGTTGACAGAGATGACCCATAAGGACACTCAAGCTCCCCGTCCGAGAATCGAACCCCGGTCTTCCGCGTGACAGGCGGAGATACTGTCCACTATACTAACGAGGACTGGATCGCAAATGCGGAAATGTTGTTGTGCGGAATATCAACCGATATCTCATAGAATTCTCGTTCGAAAAGATTCGTTTTTTGATATTGGATGTGTTTAGGAAGGAGTCTGCAAGCTTGGCTCATTTAGAGTGTTGAGGAGAATTTCTAAATCCTCCTCTGGACCTTGTGGAATTCTCATCACACTTTAACTTGTGAAACAGTTGAAGTGCACTTGATTTCCAGGTCGGAAGACGACAGCTAAGGTGTCCCATATGGTCTAGCGGTTAGGATTCCTGGTTTTCTACCAGGCGGCCCGGGTTCAACTCCCGGTATGGGAATCACTATATTCTCAATTCGTTATTTTCAAATGAAAAACCTGCTGTTTCACAATGAGGCTCTGTCTCATTGTGTCTACATTTTAACCCCTTTGCACAATCCCAATTCAAGTGAGCAAACACTATTTACCTTGTATTATGTTGTGCGTCCTGAGGTCTCAGGCAACAAGCGCTGGACACAAAGTGCTGCGTTCTGGGTGTCGACAACTGAAAAGTACAGAAGGTACTGCAGGGACAATTTTTAAGAGATGTATTTACACTTTGTTGCCATTTTTAACCTCACATCCACATAGAAAAATCTAAACATTCAGAAAACTTAGAGTGGGCAGTCTTGTGGGTACAAAAAGCCCTCCCTATGCTACCTGTCGAGGCTCAAAGCTGCAGAAAAAGTTCTTCGTGTTGATTCCTGCTCGGATAGCTCAGTCGGTAGAGCATTAGACTTTTAATCTGAGGTTGCAGAATTCGTGTCTTTTTCGGGCGATGAGTTTCCCCTTTGTAAGTCACCTGTAACTTGTAAGCTCTTCTGTCCCCGCCCTCTGTTGATATAAATAAAATAAACAGTTTGCTCGTGGGTCGGAGTCGACATATGGGCTTTGAGCAACGATTTCATCGAGCACATGCTTCAGGAATTCCATGAGACCTCAGGAAAAGCTGCAAATCCCCTCCCTGCAGATGTAGTCACAAAGTCCTGCCAGGGCAACTTTGCAGGTGGGCTGTTGGCTAGCCATGATCGTATGGTGGTTAGTACTCTGCGTAGTGGCCGCAGCAACTCCAGTTCGAATCCGGGTCACGGCAGGGAACCATGTGCCCATTTAATATTATTGAAGTCCTGCCTTTCCCGTTTTGACATCATCCTCTTTGCAGCACGAGGGAAGCCCAGAGGACATGTAACATGTTGTAGCCGTGGCTGAGTGGTTAAGGCGATGGACTTGAAATCTATTGGGGTATCCCTGCGCAGTTTCAAACCCTGCTGACTACGGCTGCTTTAGGGAGAGAAGGCGGTAGACTCCCACGTGTTTCTTTACGAGCGACTCTGCTACAGATGGCACGTGTTCCTGGTATAGCTGGTTGCCGGTACACTCGGCTGCATTTGCTCAAAGTGTAGTTGACACGCGCTCTCTACTTTTTGTAGATGCAGGGTTCCATCAAAACTGTGAAACGACCACCAAAAGGATGTAGAAACGTTTGCCAGCTGTTGTAACCGATTCCGCTTGAACTTGCAGCTGTAAAACGATCGGAGAGATACAGTGCCGAAAGAACGCCTGCCGTAGCTGCTGTTCTATGGTAGCGTGGCCGAGCGGTCTAAGGCGCTGGATTATGCTCCAGTCTCTTTGGAAGCGTGGGTTTAAATCCCACCGCTGCCAGCAGACGATTACTATGGTCGGTGTACCCTCGGGCTGAGCTATGAGGGCAGCTTTTAAATCGCATCTCACTTTTATGTACCTGTAGACCATCTGAGCCAAATCGACCGGTACAGGGGCCCGTTCTTCGTACGTCGCTAACTAATTTAGCTGGATTTGATTGTTGACAATTTGGCATAATCTTGGATTGTTTGGTTCTTTGAAGCTCATCCTAGACTTGCTGTCATAGCAACAGCTGCGCAATCTTAAACCTGCTAGCGAGTAGGCTTATTTCATGTTAACAGGATTAGTAGGCTTATTTCATGTTAACAGGATTAGCAGGTTTATTTCATGTTAACAGGATTAGATCCCAGCTTTATAAGCGGAGGTGATATGGGAAGTCTTTCGCAGCCATGTCTTGTCCGTTTTTACGTCAGGATTGCGTTGCTCAAGGTGCCAGAATAATTCGAAGAGCTTTTCGAATTAATCGCGTTTTGCGAGATCGACAGGATCCTCTAGCGCAGCACGATAATTTACTGATTGCGAGATATCGTTTTTCTCGGGAGGGTGTAATCTACATTATCAACATGTTGGAGCCACACGTTAAATGTTCGACTCGTCGGAGTCGGGCTTTAACAACGGTACAAACAGTTTGTATAGCTTGCGATTCTTTGCGAGTGGCACTTTCCTTTACACTATTGGAGATGCAGAAAACGTGTGTAAAAGTGCTGTATGTCGTGCCATTTGCAAAGTTTATCTGTCACACAAACAGTTTTTAGGGGGCTTTGTGCTTTTTCCAAGCCACTTAAGACCACAGGGGGTGAAGCAGATTTTTTTTGCCATTGCAGGTACATTATAATTGTTAATGAAGATCATGGAATCATGATCATGCCAAAAAGTAGCCTAGGACTAACAGTATTTGTTCCTCAGGCTTCCCTAACGTTATTGGTGCAATAGACTGCACACAGGTCCCCATCAAGGTCCCACCTGGCCCCAATGAAGGTGATTTTTTGAACCGAAAGGGATTTCACAGTGTAAATGTGCAAGTAAATTACTATTACAATTATTAAAATTCCAGATAAGCAATAAATAAATAAAGGTAATGTATTCAAAACGTAGGCAGTTGACTGATTACAAATATTTTAGATGGTGTGTGACTCTATGTTCCACATCACAAATGTGGAAGCCACATGGCCTCGTTCTGTGCATGACTCCAGGATTTTCAGAGAGTCACATGTATGCACATTATTTGAACGTGGTAAGGAAAAATTATTTAAAACTCACTGTATTGCATAATTTTATTCTGAGCCTAACAAAACTGAAATTTTCCAGGTGCTTACGGTGAGATCCTGCTTGGTGACAGGGGCTATGCCTGCAGGCAGTACTTCATGACGCCATTCCCTGACCCAAACCCTGGACCACAAACCCGTTACAATGCAGCTCTAGCCAGGACAAGGGCACGCATTGAAATGACCTTTGGCCAACTAAAGGTAGTAGTGTTTTAAGGGTCTGAGGGTTGCACCTGACAGGGCCTGTGACATTATTGTTGCATGTGCCATCCTCCACAATATTGCCACCATCAGAAAGGAGAGGACCCCTGTGCCAGTGCACTTGGACCAACCTAGTGGCAGAGCTGCACGGAACAGAATTGTGGAATACCATTTTTGAATTATTTTTGTACATATAAACCTTCATTAAATTAATATTACAAGACAAGACAACATGCTTAGTTCATGGAGTTTTATTTCAATTATTGTTTCTCAAGAAAAGCCAGTGATGGTCATCTTTTGCCTGCAATAAGATATATATATAGTTATCCAAGGGCAGCAATAGTGCTCTTTGTGAAAAATAGTGTATTAGCACTTACTCTGAAGCTTATTTTGAAGCAACTCAATCTCTAGTGCCAGTTTTTTCTTCTTTAAGGTGTCAAGTTCCATTTTTTGCCTTAATTTTTGTTTTTTAAGAGCAAAATACTCAATTTTATGTTGATGATTCCGTTTATATATGGTACGGATGTCCCCCTGTGCCATTAAAAAAAAAAAAACTCAACACAAGCTTCATGCAACAGAAAAAGGAAAAGTAGACTGTACACCTCTGTATCATTTTGTGCTGTAGGCGTTTCCTCCTGCAACTCATATTGCAGTCAGAAATAATGGTCCACACCTATAAATTACATAAAGTTATTTGTGCACTTACAAGTACTTCCTCCAAAGGACAATCATCTGAGAGGGTTTCTTGACTCTCCTGTGCAAAAGAAAAATGGGTATTACAAAGTGTTGCACTCTCTTTCCTTTTGATGTAAAGTTAGAAATGTCCACTTACTGCACATATTTCAGCCACCACTTTCTTGGGAACAGGTAAAAGTGTTGGTGTATTATGTAAAACTACACAAAAGAGGAGAACTCAATGGGATTACAATACACTAGGAAAAAATAGTTTTCACCTTCACAAGTCAAAGCAATTGCCTCAATATTTATCTGTTGAAATGACTGTACAAGCCATTTGGATTATAGACAATTTAACGCAGCAACAATTTATTTACAGTGTAGCAAGATGATTTAAAACTCATTTACCTGTAATTAAGGTGTTGCTGTTACTGGTCCCTGGCTTTAGGTCTAAGGATAGCTACCCCCAGGGATGCCCTTTACATTGGGTCGGTTCTCATTTAGCCCAAGGGCCAGCTCTTCTGCCGGGGTATAATGTGGGGGTGCAGGACCACCACCTGTTTCTTTCTGCTCCACCTTTTTCTTGATTGCTGATTATAAACAGACAATCTCATAATTTAAAATGTTTCTGGTAACAGATACTAAACAGTTGAAGTAGAAAGGATTACCAGCTTGAAGAATATTCTTGTACTTCACTTTTACTTGTTCCCATCTTCTAGTGGGTCCTGAGCTGGCTCTGACATTAAGCAATTATGAAATTATTAAAATAAGAATATATTCTGTAATAATAAGTGCTATAACCATAACATGGAACACTTACGCATTTAATTTGTCTGCTACTTTTTGCCAGCCCTCTCTCCTGGCTTTTGCACACTTTGAAGTGTTCCCTGGCGTTTTAATCTTTCAAACTCAGCATACCCTTCCAGTAATAATTCTTGCTTTGCTGCGTTGAAAAACTGATCGCGCACTTTTGCCATGGTAAGCAGCCAATAGCAGCGTTGCTGATCAATGTTTCTACTATCGATACATATCCCCTTTTTAATCAAGAACATGAACGCGCAATTATCTCACTAACTCAATCCAGCTATACTAATCGTATCCGGCAGGTGTGTTCGAAGAACCTAATTAGCAAGATCATCAATAGCACGATTATATCATCTTGGATGTCTCATTTGATCTAGGATGTTTTAAGCAACGTAAGAAGAACGGGCCCCTGGTGTCATCGATGGGTTGTTGATATAACTAGCTATATAACAATGTAGTATTCATTCAGTCTAAAACAATGTGTACATACTTTATAGCCTTTTTTGTGATTTTAAAAATGTTTTCTTTAGAGGGACCTTTAAGGAAAGCACGCCCAGATAAAAGACCAAAGATGAACTGTCAGAGCAGTTTTTAAAACACGTCTGACTTTCACTTACCTGCCAACTCCCAGGTTACCCGGTTCAAATGTACTTGATGAATGCAATCTACATGTGGCATCGCCTCCAGAAATAGGACTGAACACCCCTTCATCAGAAAAGTGGACTGAACCCTAAGTCGACAGAACCCTGTAAGCTCTTGACTGCCTGCGAGAAGTCGCAGCGGGCCTATTGTAAAACACAATGGTGGAAACCGGCGACAGAACATGCCTTTACGAGGTAGCGTGGCCGAAGGTCTAAGGCGCTGGAATTAAGCTCCAGTCTCTTCGGAGGCGTGGGTTCAAATCCCAGTGTGTCTGTGCTTGGGCTTGGAGCGTTGTGAGTATAATTTTCAGCTTACCTCCAGAGCCACATTAGCTGGTTCAGGTGTGCATGATGAGGGTTGAACCTGCACTCACCTACTGTACCCAACACCCCCACCTGAGGGCCTAGTCCTAGAACGTGTCACTGCAATTCAAGATCCTAGAAAGCTCAGTTGGTAGACCATCAGACTTTTAATCTGAGGGTCCAGGGTTCAAGTCCCTGTTCGGGCGATGAGGTTCCTCATTGTAAGTCACCTTTAACTTGTAAGCTCTTCTGGCCCCGCCCTCTGTTGAAAAAAAATAAACAGTTTGCTCGTGCGTTGGAGTCGACATATGGGCTTTGAGCAAGGAATTCCGTGAGACCTCAGCAAAAGCTGCCAATGCCCACGAATGTAGTCACGAAGCAATAGCTGGATGTGTGTGTAACGTGCCGTGGGAAGAACGTTGTAACGTGCTGGGATAAGAGATATTCTCTAAACTTTGAGGAAAATACTGCGCACCATTCAGTTGCGTAAAGAACCCTTGACCCCGACATGATTTGAATACGCAACCTTCTGATCTGGAGTCAGACGTGCTACCATTGTGCCACGAGGCCTCTCGCTTGGCAATTGCCAACGATGGCCCCACAGATATGGACAGTTGCACGAAAGCCATCGAGAGAAGGTTTTAGAAAGAGACGTCAAATTTGTTTTTCTCGGACAGAGCAACGGTTTGACTTGGAAAGAAACAGCAGAGGTTTGCAAAGTCATAACAACGCACGTCGCCGCACGAAAATATAGCTCCTGTTTTCCGAGAGCCGCTTTTGCAGCATAATGGTTAAGTTGTCAAGTGTACTGTATTTTCCAAGGAGCTGCCTGACTGTTCCATCACTAAGCCTGGGAATCGAGGCCTAGGTGAAAGACACCTCAAACAAAAGTCACTTGCACGTCTAACATGGGGCTCGAGCACACGACGCTGAATCTCATCCTCTACCGACCCTGACATTAAGAGTCTCATGCTTTTCTGACAGAAGTGGCCGGGCATACCTTTCTGCACATAAAGGCTGACAAAGCAAACGTTGACAGAGATGACCCATAAGGACACTCAAGCTCCCCGTCGGGGAATCGAACCTCCGCACAGCCGCCGGGGATTGTTTCGCTAAACGGCCCTAAACAGTTTCCCATTCATTTTCAATGATAGTGCTTAAACACTACTGATGCAATACACTTTCGACCACTGACGCTCTGTGGCTCAATTCCGCGTCTTGCACCGCAAGACAACCCTTTTTTCAACTTTTTCATTCCAACGTAAATTTTAACATATTAATAACTGCTATTCTTGTCTCGCAGGACTCAACTCAACTCAACTTTATTTATATAGCGCTTTTTACAATTTTCATTGTTACAAAGCAGCTGTACATGAGACACATTGAATACAAGTAAAAAAACTAAAGGCATATACCTGTAAAAACAAGACAAAGGTGAAAACAACAAAGACAGACATACAAATGCTCCACACACACAATATGCAAACATACATACACACACACACATTGACATAGACGCACACACACACAGTGAAAGCACACATTGGCGATAAAGGAGAAAGAACCACAGGTCAAATATTAAACGGACTATAAATTCTTATATGCAATATTAATTATGTCTAATTTCTGAATTCTAAAGCAGCCCCCCCGGCCAGGCAGATAGTGCAAAACAATATGCAAACGGTGGTGAGGAACCCAAAACTCCCATCGAGAAAAAAAACCTCAGGAGAACCCAGGCCCAACCAGGGGATTCCAGTTCCCCTCTGGCAAAAGCTGCTGCCTCTGCACAAGCTCAACAGTGCTTGCACAACAAGGCTAAATAAAAATAAAAAATAAACTTAATAAGGTAAATGATAGATTTAAGATTATCATTCACAATCTAATAACATTTGAAATGTTGTAGGAAAATCAAAGTTGTGGCGTCCTTTATCCAGCTCTATCCTCTTAGCTCTTGTCAGGTCACCGCTTCCCATTCTCAGCTCTGCCATCGGGTCTGGGCATGAACTGCCTCCTGCGGTAACCTTGGAACAAAGAGACAAGACTGGCTGAGAGTAGAGTACTGTTCTGCACTCTTTGATGCAACAAGTACATCATTTGTTATTGGATGTGTTTCTGGTTCCGGTTGATCTAAATAATGCAGCCTAAATCCTCTGAGGATTAATATTATGGAGGAGTATTGTATGCAAGATTAAAAAGATGAGTCTTTAGTCTAGATTTAAACTGACAGAGTGTGTCTGCCTCCCGGACCGTGCAGGGAAGAATATTCCACAGTTTAGGCGCTAGATACGAAAAGGATCTACCACCTGCACTTGATTTTGAAATTCTAGGTATTACCAACTGACAGGACGCCTGAGAGCGTAATGTACGTTGAGGTCTGTAATACAATAGAAGTTCATTCAAATACTGCGGCGCTAGACCATGTAGGGCTTTATAGGTAATAAGCAAGATCTTAAAGTTAATGCGATGCTTTATAGGTAACCAGTGCAAGGTTGACAGAACCGGGGTTATATGCTCATACTTTTTTGTACGTGTAAGAACTCGAGCTGCCGCGTTTTGAACAAGTTGCAGTTTTTGTAATAGGCCTGCAGGGCATCCACCTAGAAGTGCATTACAATAATCTAGTCTTGATGTCATGAATGCATGAATTAATTTCTCTGCATCTGACAGTGACAGCATATGACGTAGTTTAGCAATATCTCATTTGAAATGTGAGAAATGTTCATGTTTGCATTAGAAATGTTAATTTACACGTGTATGCTGTCCGAGTACGTCTTGTTTAGGATTGTCATGTTTTAATCCAGACGTCAGCGCAATGCTCTCTGTAGTTCAATAATGTCTGAAATCTAATGCCAATGAGGGTATATTTAAAATATACTGACATGTGAGTCTCTCAGATGTGTTTAGGGGAATGAATTAAAAAGGATTTATGCTATCGTTTTATGTCCGATCTCTTTGAGCTTAAGAGAAGCATTAATGCAGCGGTTCATTCACAGCCAGATGAGAGGTTTCATTGTCTGACGCTCTGCAGTGATGATGTGATACACAAGCTCTTTCTGAAGTCTGTCTGACATGAATGAAGCACAGACTGATCTGTGTGTCTCGTGTTACAGTGTTAACATCTTTAAAACACTTCACTCGTCCATGAGCTTCAGATACTGCTGATGAAGACACATGATGCAACAGAGAGCTCGCACACGCACACACGCACGCAGTTCATGAAATATAATGTGTACATTCTGTCATTTATTTCATTGGACCGGCTGTGATGATTCTTCCCATGCGAATTGCTGGGTTTCAGTCACGCGCGAAGGCGGGGCGATTTCAGATGGAGGGCAGGAAGTAAACATGGACAATACGTCTATGGAGGAAATCGTTGCGGAGAGTCTGTATTGTATGAATTTAGAACCAGTTTCAAGAAATAGATACATGGAGTTAGTAAACAGATATGTTGTACGTGACCCGTTCCGCATGAAGATGAGTGAGTTTTCGGTCGAACTTGAAGATTTGCTGACCGTGCAGGCTGTTGACATCACCAACTATCTATCATTTTGACTATAGTTATTAGTGTGGTCTCTGTGAGTTCTGGCTGTTGTGTAATATAAATGAAAACATTAAATACCATTGAGAAGACAGAATTATAAATGGTGGTTAATTTACAATATTAGATTTTTTAACAATTGTTATAATAAGAACATGGTGTGCAATAACATTAGAATCCATTTCATTACATATAATACATGTAGCCAGTACAATTGGACTAGTCACTAGCCCTAGTCACTAGTTTTACACAAGTGTAATACTTTTATCCACTAGTCACGCTCCTTCGGTTCGGAGATTTCGGCTGTCTGTGTCAGATCTCGGCTCTCATCTGTCTGTTGGAGATCAAACATAGCCTCTGCACATTCCGACCGTCCTTGTTGGTCTTCATTGAGCTTCATCCTCTGCTCTCGTTTAAGAGACGCCTCTGATTTGGGTTTAGTTTTTTGAGACCCTAGGTTGACCGTCGGAGCCCAATCTACAGACTCAACGTCAGCCAAAGCGCTACGGCAGCCTAAGAAGCCCCGAATGAAGTCCATATTATACTAACGGTAACTTAATAATCATTACTATTACCATTATTAAATGAGCATTTAACGTAAACCTAATGCTATATAAACAGAGACACAAAAAACAAGTTGGCTAGTTAACATAACCTCCGACGAAGTGGTCGCTGTAGACACGGGCATTAACAGACTCCTCCCGACTGCAGACGTACATTAAAAATCCACTTTTTACGGCGTTGTTCTGTGAGCTTTTTACATTTCTCACATTTATGAGTGACAATCTTTGGTACCCTGTAAAATCCCTTTTCCTCTTCTCGGTTTGATCGATTGGTGCAGCCGTAAACTACACAAAACATTGGCATTTTCTCAGACGGCACTGTCTGGCAGATCCTCAGCGATTTCACTTCCTGCCCTCCATCTGAATTTCGCGCCCTCGCGATGCAGAAGCATGACGTCACGTGAAACCAACCCATTAAACTCAAGAAACTAGAAGAAACTGTGAACATGTCTTATTTCCACTATGCAGAAACGGATAGTCAACAAAAATCTGAAATTTACATTTTTTAAAGATGGAGAAGTGCCAGATTATCTTGTGATAATGTACTGTATATAAAGACATACTACAGATTATTTTCTCATTTTTCTAATCATAGTGTTTTAAACTAAACATTGAAATTGTTTAATATGTTCAGTTAATAGTTTTTTTTATTTCACTTTAAATAAATGATCCTGTTCAAATGATTAAAATGACACAAATCGATGTGACGTATAAGATTGAAAAGAGATTGTTGATAAAGAAGTGAATAATTGAGCAATAATAAACTTCAGCTGTTCATTTACTTACACACCAACCCAGCTTGCTTTGTTAAAATGCTAATCTAAACAAATATCTCAAGACTGTAACTTTAGGAGATTTCACCTAAATCCTGATGAATCAGTTTCGACTCTTGTTGTATTTATAGTCAATTCTGAGTCTTTCTGCCATCAATAACCCTGTACTGTACGTCTGGCTCATGTTTTATTCAGTGATGTTGATGTATGTTGATGTTTTCTCTGGAGTCTCGGGCGGTTGTTGTGAAGTGTTCTTCTCTTCTGTAAGAATCGTGACGGAGAAGAATGACTCAGAAATCCAGCAACAAAACAACCGGAGTGTTAAAGATGTGCCTCATGGCTCTGTGCTGGTGTGTTCACGCTGCTGGGGGCGTGATGTGCTGTTTAGGGGATTGCTCTCAGCTCAGATGATTCGGTCAGGTAAACTTTTCATTCTGATCATCACTTCAAATATAACACAGATCTTTTCATGAAGGTGTATGATGTGAAATGTTATTCATGTCTGCACCACAAACAGAGCTGGACGAGACACTGAGGATGAAGATTAAGAATTCAAATCTCCAAAAATCAGCCAAACCAGAAGTGATGTTTGACCTTTTTAGTAAGAAACATTCAGAGATCCAAAGCCAGTTCACTTGTGTGGAGAGAAAAGAACAATTTTCTGAATAAAGCCGCAGAGAAATATGATGACAGTTCAGAATTTTCCACTGATGCTGTGTGATGATGGTTCTTCATTATTTGTCTGTAAATAATCTTTGTGTTCGAGGAAAATGGAAACTGACACGACATTGGACTGATCTGTCTGTGAAAACAAAAACAAGATCTCATGTGTGTCTCATCAGAGTCTCATTGAGAGAGTTTATCAGAACTCAACAATTCTGTGTTAGATGCCTGTTAACCTACAGCTCAACAACACTTAACAATACTAGTTTTTGTTAATCTGTTGTCATTAATGTTGCTTGTAAGTAAATTATGGTGACGGGTGATGCAGCAGCTGCTCTCTTCTGACAGATGAGCTCAAGAAAGAGTTAAAACATTGATTCTTTTATAAAAAGCTCTGAATTTCTTTATGTAATATTCAGACCACAACACATCTTTAATATCCCAGCATGCCTCGCTCACAATACATCAGCAAAACACAATATTTATTCATCTATCATTTAATATGTACAGCTGATTTTGAATCTTTTCGTACACGATCGACATCATGTGTATCAGAGAATTAGGGAGAATTACATTCAGATAACACATGAAATCCAGTGCGAGTGAGAATAAGGAGGTTTTGTTGAAGATCTTTCACACTTCACACACACTCCAGCGCCATCTAGCGGCTCATAAAGAGTCTGCCTCTTAAAAGAAAATGAACCTACAAATAAAAACAAAACAGACAAGAGCAATAACAAATACTTTAACATAGTAAGAGCAGGATTTTCTTGAGTCTGTGTTTGTTTGTTCTTCTTTGTCACTCACATACAGCTTTGATTAGAGATCTGTTTTCAGATGTCACACTGTTCGTTGTCTTTCACACATTTGAAGTGTAGTCTGTGGATCTCTGTTAATGTAAAGTTTATTTCAATTATCTACAATAAACATTAAACAAACACACTAAGAACGATAAAACAAATGTCAACAACAGTTGAATAATCTAGTGATGTATGTGTTTAACCACTAGAGGGAGATATTGTTTCACAGCTTCAGTTTTCTGGATGTCTTAAAAAGTCCTTAATAAAAATAAATAATAAAATCCTTATCAAAAGAATGTGCCCCCAAATAAATAAACACCACAGTATGCAGTAAAGTAGTAAAGTAAAGTAGTAAAGTATTTTCTATTGTAAGCAGTAGTCGTCGTTTTACTGCAGTATTCTGTGGGTTTAACTATAGTAAGGTTATACACTGTACTATAATAAACTAAATGTGCGTGTGTGCGCCATGAGAGTGTATTCATATAGAACATCATTTTCTTAATTTTCAATAAATAATAAACAACTATAAATGCATTAAAATAATAAATCAAATTGATAAATCACATCAGACAGATGCAGGTCTCTCTCTCTCTCTCTCTCTCTCTCTCTCTCTCTCTCTCTCTCTCTCTCTCTCTCTCTCTCTCTCTCTCTCTCTCTCTCTCTCTCTCTCTCTCTCTCTCTCTCTCTCTCTCTCTCTCTCTCTCTCTCTCTCTGTGATGTGATGTGATCCGATGGATTGTTCGGTTGTGAACATTAGAACAGTTGAGCGGGTGAGAGCATCTGTCGCATGTGTGTGTTTGTTTTTGTGTGATTCTCTCACGTGTGTATTGTGTGTATGTTGAGGTGGTTTAGTTGTTTTGTTTTGTTGAGTCTGAATAACGTTCACGCTCGTGTGAGTTGATGTCAGATCTCTCTGTCTGGACTCTGATGTCGATTCAGACTCGGATCTTGATTCTCTGAAATGGACTTTATCTGCTCTCTGTTCTGTCCAGTGGTTATTTTTAACTGTAACTATATCTAGCAGATATTGAATGACAGATTCCACACAGACAGGAATGTTGCGCGTTCTGGAGAGCCTCCTGAACATCTGTGGCCTCTAGCACGCGCACCGCATATCTGTTCGGACGGAACCGGGCAAGAGTTCATCCCGTGACGTCAGTGTGTGTTAGGGTTAGTGTTTTTATTGTAAACTTTTCTTTCTGCCGCCTGGACCGGTCTGAACTCTCGGATCATCTGGATGGATGTTAACGGTGAGTGTCTCTGTTTCATTCTTCACACACAGACTGATTTTAGGCTGATGGAAGCTGGAGGGATAGATAAACATCTGATGTGTGTGTGTGTCCTGGTTTTAACCTCTCTGTCTGAGATTTAATCTGATGGATTAGAGGCCACAAATGCTCCTGTTTTACAACTCACACTGAGATTAAAACACAGAAATCACACTCCACATGTCTGTCCTCAAACATCATCATGCTTTTACTACAGAGCTGAATACAATGGTTCATTTTTGTAAAGGATCAATTCATCTGTGGGTTAAATTTATTGGGTTGTCTGTATTTATATAAAAAAATACACTTATATAAAACCATCAGCTCATGAGTTTCCAGAAACATGAGCTCTATAAAACACCAAATAATCCAGATTATTCTGGTTCAGTCCAGACTGCAGATCTCTATTAAACCACACAGTCCTGAACAGGAACAGTGCTTTTGTAAATGTAAGCTTCTCCTCAGATAAAGCTGATTTCAGTCATTTTAAAGCGTCTCAAATAGTGAAACATGTCTGGTTAAGATCCACCCGTCTCGGTGACTGTTGTCATTCTGAGATAAATGATTTTTGTTTTCATCAGCAGTATATGCTCATATGTGGCCGGTTGTTGATTTCTATTGAAGTCTGTACGTCTGTGAATGTGCTGATAGTTTCATCATCTGTTCTTATCCTCTGATCAAAAGCACACGGCTGCTCTGACCACACGTCACATTCCGTGTTTCTCTCCACACGCGTGCTGATGTACTCACAGAGATTACACAGCCTGTATAATCTGAAATCACATTTGATCTGAATGTTACTGTTTACTGAAATCACAATGACTGTCAGTGACATTCAAAACACTTGATGAAGTGTATGAAACTCATACAGGTTTGACACAGTGATGAAGAAACGATGACAGAATGTTTTTTTTTGGATGAACTATCTCTTTTATATGTTCAAAGAATATTGTGTAGTATTTTTCCTCATGTTGATATATAAATCTGTGAGGTTGAGATGCTCAGAATCAGATCAGCTGATATGAGCTGCAATTGTTTGGCTGTTTTAACAGTTTCAATGTAAGTGTGGTTTACACAACGTGTACATTCCTGTTGCCAAATACAAATAGTGTAAGTATGCCAAGAAACGAAAAGAAAGATAACAATAGGAATAAAGTCTATTGAAATCTCTCTCTCTCTTTGGGTCAATGAGAATGAGTGTGTGAGTTTGATCTTCTTTTGATGAGTCTGATCCTGAGGCGCTAGGCAGCAGGAGCCAATTAGAGTGAGTTTGATGTTTGATTGGCACCTGACCTGAACTCAGTCTCTTGTCTCTGATTGGCTGTACTCTGTCAGACTGATGCTGCTTTGTGTCTCAGCGGGTGGGACGTGTCCTATGTCCTTGGTGCAGATGCATTGTGGGAAGGGTCTCTTCACTAATACCAGATTTCAGTCTGAGTGCAGAAAACAGAACTCATCTACATGCACAGCAGAGAGAAAGAGAAGAAGAAAGAGAGAGAGAGAACGAGAGAGAAAGAGACAGAGAGAGAGAGAGAGAGTAAGAGAGAGAGAGAGAGAGAGAGAGAGAGAGAGAGAACGAGAGAGAAAGAGAGAAGGAGAAAGAGAGAGAGAGAACGAGAGAGGAAGAGAGAGAGAGACAGAGAGAGAGAGAGAGAGAGAGAGTAAGAGAGAGAGAGAAGGAGACAGAGAGAACGAGAGAGAAAAGAGAGAGAGACAGAGAGAGAGAGAGAGAGAGAGAGAGAGAGAGAGAGAGAGAGAGAGAGAGAAGAGAGAGAGAGTAGAGAGGAGAGAGAGAGAGCCAGAGACAGAGAGAGAGAGCCAGAGACAAGAGAGAGAGAAAGAGAGAGAGAGAGACAGAGCGAGAGAGAGAGAAGAGAGAGAAGAGAGAAGAGAGATAGAGAGAGAGAGAGAGAGAGATTTTTAACAACGCCTTTTTATTACAAAAGAACATTTTCCATTACACAATACAACTCCTCATTAAACCATTATTATTATTATTATTTTTTTAAATTATATTAAAATATGGGTAAAAAAACAGTTCACCCTTCTAAAACAGAACATAGAATCTCATTACAACACCAAATACCTACAAAAGTTTCAAGGTCATTGACAGATTTATATAATAAAAATCTACCAGAACTCGGATTTCACCAGATTAGAAAACACCACTAACAAGTTCTGATTTACATTTTGCTCCGTTTTCTTTTTCCTACTGATGTAAATAGCCAACTTTGCTTGGCCCAACACAAATTCAAAAGTTTGACAGAGAAACCTATTTTTCCTTACATATTTGAACCCCAAAATAAAGTCTCTAACGAGAAAACCTCATTACAACTCCCAAAAAAATCACTTACAATCATGAATAACGGTTCCAGTCTACCCCAATTCATAAAAGCATGAAATTGTTTTCCCTCCCTGACAAGGCAAAAGGGACATAAAGATTCAACCTCAGGATTTAAAACTGAAATGAACGAGTTTACAGCGACAGCACCATGGAGAATTCTCCATTGTAAATCCCCTACTCTTTTGGTCAACGGTGGTTTATACAGGGATCTCCACTCAGGCTTTTCACAATGATCAAGCTTAAAACATCACGCCAAGGGGAATCAGTTTTTCCCGTTCAACTCTCTTTTGCTAAAGCTAAAACCCAGGCTTTGTACAAATATTTACCAGTACTTGAAAGGAAAAGAAAAAGCACAAGAGATTTACTATTTTCAAAGAAAGGGGAAGAAAGCCCCTCTACATTCACAGACAAAAAAAAAACAGGAAAAGTATCTTTAGGATTAGGAACACAGGAACCTGCAAAAAAGTCATTTAACAAGGCTAAATCAGTTGTATTAAGAACAGCTTTCCCAATTCGCACACATCACCTGGGCATCCCGCGAATTGACCTTACTCCCAGGTGTTGAGCCAATGCCGCTTCGTTCTTAAAGTTCGGTCCTGCAATGTCCAATAAATGTCTCAAATAATAATAATTTGTGTTCCAATAGCACTCTGCTCAGTCCAGAAAAAAAGCACTGTCCATAGATCCAACGCGATCCATAAATTAAAGGTTCCTCCAGTAGCCAAAAAATAGAAAGAGATTCTTCTGATCTTTGGACATCAAAAAGACTCCACACACTTTAAAAATGTTTCTATAAAAAACTGGCAAGTCGAGGTATTCATTCTTTGTGGATCCATCAAAAAAAGCGTTTTAAAAAAATCCAATCCAAGACTCGCAAGACTACGAAGAATCTGACATGCAACTGCACGCCAACTGCAGTTTGACGGTCCACACCCAAGAGTCTTTGCACAAACTGCAGTCGAAAGGCAGCGATGCTACTCTTTGAGATGCACCAGTCCTTGACCTCCTTCCTCCTTGGGCAAGAATAGCACATTTTGTGGGACCCAGTGCAGTTTATAATTCCCAAAAAAAAATCCACCCAAATGGCCTGGATTTTCGCAACCACTTTACAGGAGGATCCCCACATGCAAATTTTAATGCCATAAACATGATGCCACCAGATTATTAACAACCAATAAGCGCCCTCTATATGACAATTTTGAAAGCAAATACTTCCATATCTTTAAACGCCCTTCAATTTTTTCAATTGAACCTTCCCAGTTTTTCTGTACTGTTGCCACATCACCTAAAAACACTCCCAGATACTTAAAACCTTCATTTCCCCACCTTAAACCAGCAGGAAGTTTTGGTTTTCCATTTGTCCAGCTTCCTATGAGCAGTGCTTCACTCTTTATCCAATTAATTATTGGCAGAAGATAATACCCTGAAATTTTTAAGCAATTCTGTCAATATATGTATATCACTTTGCCTACTGACCATAACTACTATATCATCAGCATATGCTGATAAGACAAAACTTCTACTGCAATTTGGCAAAGTAATTCCATGTAATTTCACCTTATTTGTTGTAGTAAAGGCTCAATGGCCAAAGAATACAGCATACCAGAGAGTGGACATCTCTGTCTGATACCTCTACGAGCCCCAAAGGAGCACATAAACCACCGTTCACCTTGACAATACTCTCAACGTCCCTATAGAGGACCTTCACTTGATCAATAAATTTTTTACAAAAACCAAAAGCCTCTAAGACTCTCCATAAGTACACATGTTCAACACGATCAAAGGCCTTCTCTTGATCTAAAGATATCAGGCCACATTCCAAATTTAGCATCTTCGCGACATCTAACAGATCTCTAATCAGCGAGACATTATCAAAGATCGATCTACCAGGGACACAGTATGTCTGATCAGGGTGGATGACCTGTTCAATGACTTCTGCCAAACAATTTGCTAAAACTTTAGAGAACAGCTTATAGTCCCCAGCAGAGGAGCGACACCGGCCGCCAGCATTTGATATTTGTCAGATCACCTTTTTTAGGTAGGAGAGTGAGGACAGCTCTGCGGCAACTTAACGGCATCAGCCCTCCGGCTAGCTGTCATTAAGTACCTCAAGCAAATCCTCCCCAATCACTGACCACAAAGACTTATAAAGTCAACTGGCAGCCCATCGATCCCCGGCGCTTTGCCCAAGGTCCATTCCTTGGAGGGCTCTATATAGCTCTCCCAAAGTTAAGGACGTGAAATTTTTCTATTATCTTCCTCTGAAACCTGAGGGAGATCATCAAAAAAAACACTATCGTTTTCATACTCTTCACCCAATTCATTTTTTATATAAATTCTCATAAACGAGACTGCTCTTTTTACTAATATCTGCAGATTCTGTCAACAAAGTTCCAGATTCAGAAAGCAAAGCATGAATGACCCTTTTTTGGCCCATTTTTCTTTTCCAAACTGAAAAAGACTTTGACGGTACATCCCATTTCATTTGTGCTCTGAAAACGGACCTGACCAGAGCACCCTGTGCTTTATTCCCTAATAGATCCCCCAAATGAGTCTTCTTATTTTTTAAGAGAGACTCCACACCGTTTTGGTCTCCAGGCAAAAGAGTCAATTCTTGCAATTTTACGATGTCAGTCTCTAAGTGTCACGGTTGATGACGGATGATGCTGGCAGAACATAGAATCCAAGCACAGGATAATCCAAAATAGGTATTTTAATAATAAACAAAAAGGTAAACAGGAACTCGGGAAACAATAACACGTAACATGAACAATACTCGACAAAGAACAGAGGGAGACACAGGGCTTAAATACAAAGGAAGACACTTAGGGAAAACAGAATCAGGTGTGGGACTAATTAACAAAGATGAAACACAAGTGGAAACTAATGAACTAATAACGAGATTGACAACGGGAGGAAACCCAAACAGAACATACAACAAACGTCACATTACCCCCCCCTCCACAAAGCGGTCCTCGCGCCAAAAGAGTACAAAAAGGGGAAAGGGGGGTGGGCGTCCTGGAGGCCGGTGAAGGGAAGACTAAACATGGTGGGATGGGAGGCCTCCAGGACGATACGTCCAGCTCTGGGACTCTGGAGGGCGGCGGCCATTCTGGAGGCCTTGAGGGCGGCGGCCATTCTGGAGGCCTTGAGGGCGGCGGCCATCCTGGAGGCCTTGAGGGCGGCGGCCATCCTGGAGGCCTTGAGGGCGGCGGCCATTCTGGAGGCCTTGAGGGCGGCGGCCATTCTGGAGGCCTTGAGGGCGGCGGCCATTCTGGGAGGCTGATGACCGGTCTAGCCTGGAAGGCCATCCCTCCAATATGGCTCCCCCCAAAAAGTATTTGGGTTTAGTCCGGGAGCTCATATGGAGGTAGTCCAGGACCGGTTGGGCAGCGGGCTCTGGCGGCTGGGCAGCGGGCTCTGGCGGCTGGGCAGCGGGCTCTGGCGGCTGGGCAGCGGGCTCTGGCGGCTGGGCAGCGGGCTCTGGCGGCTGGGCAGCGGGCTCTGGCGGCTGGGCAGCGGGCTCTGGCGGCTGGGCAGCGGGCTCTGGCGGCTGGGCAGCGGGCTCTGGCGGCTGGGCAGCGGGCTCTGGCGGCTGGAGAGGCTCTGGGAGGCCGTGCGGGAACGGCTGGAGAGGCTCTGGGAGGCCGTGCGGGAACGGCTGGAGAGGCTCTGGGAGGCCGTGCGGGAACGGCTGGAGAGGCTCTGGGAGGCCGTGCGGGAACGGCTGGAGAGGCTCTGGGAGGCCGTGCGGGAACGGCTGGAGAGGCTCTGGGAGGCCGTGCGGGAACGGCTGAGAGGCTCTGGGAGGCCGTGCGGGAACGGCTGGAGAGGCTCTGGGAGGCCGTGCGGGAACGGCTGGAGAGGCTCTGGGAGGCCGTGCGGGAACGGCTGGAGAGGCTCTGGGAGGCCCGTGCGGGAACGGCTGGAGAGGCTCTGGGAGGCCGTGCGGGAACGGCTGGAGAGGCCCGGGAAGGCCGGACGGGACCGGCTGGAGAGGCCCGGAAGGCCGACGGGACCGGCTGGAGACGCTCGGGAAGGCCGGACGGGACCGGCTGGAGAGGCTTCGGAAAGCCGGACGGACCGGCTGGAGAGGC
>CM017914.1:19850906-19922609 GCA_008369825.1 Triplophysa tibetana | reverse complement strand
TCAGAGAGAGAGAGAGAGAGAGAGAGAGAGAGAGAGAGAGAGAGAGACCTGCATCTGTCTGATGTGAATCAAACCCAAACATCACACCCACTGTCTGTTTAAAGGAAATACAGAAGAGAAAAAGAAATAAAAATAGACTAACACAAGTCACATCATATGTTTGAGGATCACTGATCATGACTGCAGTGCTTGTGTTCATGTGTGTGTAGTGTTAATACATTGATGTGTAGATGTTTGTGTGATGAATCAGTGTGTTGGTTTAACTCTTAATGTGGGTGATTAACTCATGATCAAGATATTAACTCGCGTGACAAGATTAGAATAGACGGGAGCTCTCGTTACTGTAGTGACTGAAGTGTGAGTGCGCGCGCGCATCCGTGTGTGTGTGAGCGCGTTCCGGGTATCAGGTGCGAGTGTGTGTCTGCAGTGAGTCCGTCAGCAGCGCGCCGGGCAGCAGCAGCATCAGAGACGGTAAACACACGAGATTTTTCTCTTCTGTCATGAGTGTGTGTGTGTGTCAGCTGTGATTGACAGCTGCACTCTTCATTTTGTACACGAGTGTGTGTGTGTGTGTTAAAGCGGAATCCCGGGTCCTTCATACTGTACACGGCTGTGTGTGTGTGTGTGTGTGTGTGTTACAGTTGAATCACAGGTCGTTGTGTACTTCAGTGTTTGTGTGTAAGGATTCAATAGTCCTTGAGCAAGAACTTCAGTTTATTTCTCGTGGGTTTAATTGTCGTGGATCATGATGTCACGCGCACGGCTGTATTAATACTCCTCTGCAGAAACACAGACGCGCACCATTCAAACACACGTGACACGCGCTTCATGTCTCTGTCATGTCTCATAATCGCGCCACATGTCCATGGATTTGCAACACAGAGTTTATGAAGTTCGCCGGCACCGGTTTCGTTTAACGGTTCTGCAATGCGGTGGGTGTGGATTGCGCGTGCACCGGGCCGGCATGGCGTCACACGCGACTACGTCATATTTCAGTGACGTGATGACGTTGTAAAGGGCCGCTCGCTTTGTGAGAAGCACGTGCGCTGGTTGTGTCTAGTCACCATAAGAGAACATCAACCATTATCTGGATCAAGTGTTTAATAAAGATGATTAACGATGCGACGAAACATACAGGAGACAGTGACGCATGATCATCACACATACTGAATATATAACGTGCGCGTTTCATGACTGTTCTCAGAACAGCAGTTGTGTGATGCAGCACCATGGACAGAGACTCAGGTGGGTCTGATGTGCAGTGGCCTGACATCAGTCTCTTGAGATCAGACTGAAGATGTCTATTTCTGTCTGAGATTCTCTTTGGGACAGAGCGCGCGGCTCATCTTGTCCTGATTTCTCATCTGTTCTGTGTTTCTTCATGTATATATTCCTCACCTGCACTGACATCATCAACTCTCCTCTCGGCTTTACAGCCCAAATCTCACACGCGGTTCAGAATGTCTGTTCCTTTCTTATTATTCTCACTTCTCACAAGATCAATAGTTTATTTTCAATATGCAAATGTTAAGGCAGTGTAACATGTAATGACATCATTATGTTTCATGTTTTGCCGTGCAGTGGTAAGAATGTCACAATGTCAAATCTCAGTCATGTTTTCGGCTCATTTCATGGTGCAGTCTCTGCAGTGATGTCACATTCTTCAGGATCTTTAAGGTCCAGCTGGTGATCCTCAGCTGTCCATTGATCGATGTGTAGTATATTCTGACTAACACTTGACTGAAGGAGAGCAGCTGATTGGCTGAGAGCTCATCTGCAGATACAGAGCAGAACTAAACCAAGAAGATCAGTCGTGTCTGAAATGTGTTCAGCTGTTCAATGTTCTCGTTACGTAACCCCCCCCCATTACTGTCATGTGTGTTTTGTATGTTATGTCTTCAGCTCTCTTTGCTTGAAACAGGAAGTGGGGTGGGGCACATTGAAGCTGTGACCTGTGATTAGCGGCTGCTCATTGGTTCAGATATGATTTGAAATGTAAAGTGTGGGATCCTTGTTGTCTGGGAACAGAATGTTCATTTATGTCGTTATTGTTAATATCAATCAATCACTGTGGCCAAATGAATGAATATCTGAAAGCATGATAGTGACACACGCACAGGTGATCATCACATTGAAGCTGAACATCTGACACATCATGCGTGATGAGCTCATGGTTTATGTTGATGTTTACTCTCCTTTTTAATCATCCCAGTTTGATTTGAAATGACGACAGAACTAGAGACCAAAGCAGAGCAACAGGGGGCCAGTGCAGCTCCGCCCCTCGACGACCAGCTTCCTCCTGCGGCTGCACACAGCACACCTGTCAGAAAAGAACAGGTACAACATCACACTGGCTCTAACACAACACGCACAGGCTAGAGTGTGTTATTGATAGCGTGTGTGTGTGTGATGTTTGTTGGTGGAGGGTGGAGACGCTGGCGGGAGGTCCGATCATAAGCCGGAGGAGGACGATCACACGTCTCACTGGTCTAGATCTCCAGTGAAAGTGAGCAGAAGCTCCAGAAACATGCAGTGTAAGATCACACTACTGGACGGGTCAGACTACACTTGTGTGGTGGAGGTCAGTCATCATCACTCCTGAGAAATAAAGGCTTTGTGTGTGATGTGTCCACAGTGTGACGTTACAGAACTCTCATCTGATATTCACTCTCAAGCAGCTTTGACACGTGTGGTAGTACAGTTCCATTCTGTTTCATCAGCAGTGTGTGTGAGATCAGCAGTGTGTTGTTGGGAAATAAAACTTCTCTGTGCAAGATCTGAATATGTGTGTGTTTTTGGGACTATGATGTTTTGTGTCTTCACAGAAGCGTGATAAAGGGCAGGTGCTCTTTGATAAAGTTTGTGAACATCTCAACCTGCTGGAGAAAGATTACTTTGGGATCACATACCGTGATGTAGAAAACCAAAAGGTAGAATTACACACACACACACACACACACACGTGTATGCGCTGTGGTGTGTGTGTATCATGAATGATGTGTTTGCCTGTTTCTAGAACTGGTTGGATCCAGCGAAGGACATGAAGAAGCAGATCAGAGGTAAATCACTTTTTATGACACTTGTAATTCAGTACAGAAGAGATCTGATGAGGATGATGACTATGAGGATGATGAGTTTGAGGATGATGAGGATGAGGATGATGATGTTGAGGATGATGAGTTTGAGGATGAGGATGATGAGTTTGAGAATGATTATGATGAGGATGATGAGTTTGAGGATGATGAGGATGATGATGATGAATATGAGGATGATGATGAGGATGATGATGATGATGATGATGATGATGAATATGAGGATGATGAGTTTGAGGATGATAAGGATGATGAGTTTGAGGGTGATGAGGATGATGATGATGAGTTTGAGCATGATAAGGATGATGAGTTTGAGGGTGATGAGGATGATGATGATGATGAGGATGATGATGTTGAGAATGATAATGATGATTGATGATTATGAGGATGATGAGGATGAGGAGGATGATGATGAGGATGATGATGATGATGATGAATATGAGGATGATGAGTTTGAGGAGGATGATTATGAGGATGATGAGTTTGAGAATGAGGATGATGAGTTTGAGGATGATGAGGATGATTATGAGGATGATGAGTTTGAGAATGAGGATGATGAGTTTGAGGATGATGAGGATGATGATGATGATGTTGAGGATGATAATGATGATTTATGATTATGAGGATGATTATGAGGATGATGAGGACGATGAGTTTGAGGATGATGATGAGTTCGAGTTTGAGGATGATGATGATAATGATGATTGATGATTATGAGGATGATGAGTTTGAGGATGATGATGAGGATGATGATGAGTTTGAGTTTGAGGATGATTATGAAGATGATGAGGATGATAATGATGATTATGAGGATGATGAGTTTGAGGATGATGAGGAGGATGATGAGTTTGAGGATGAGGATGATGAGTTTGAGGAAGATTATGAATATGAGGGGCGAGCCGTTAGGAGGGCGGGGCGCCCCCCTTATATAATGGTAGGGGAAACACTGATGATGAATATGAGGATGATGATGAGGATGAGGATGATGAGTTTGAGGATGATAAGGATGATAATGATGATGATGAATATGAGGATGATGAGTTTGAGGATGATTATGATAAGGATGATGATGATGAATATGAGGATGATGAGTTTGAGGATGATTATAATAAGGATGATGATGATGAATATGAGGATGATGAGTTTGAGGATGATAAGGATGATGAGTTTGAGGGTGATGAGGATGATGATGATGATGAGTTTGAGGATGATGATGTTGAGAATGATAATGATGATTGATGATTATGAGGATGATGAGGATGAGGAGGATGATGATGATGATGATGATGAATATGAGGATTATGAGTTTTAGGAGGATGAGTTTGAGAATGAGGATGATGAGTTTGAGGATGATGAGGATGATTATGAGGATGATGAGTTTGAGAATGAGGATGATGAGTTTGAGGATGATGATGAGTTTTAGGATGATGATGTTGAGGATGATAATGATGATTGATGATTATGAGGATGATGATGAGGACGATGAGGAGGATGAGGATGATGATGAGGATGATGATGAAGAGTTTGAGGATGATGATTATGAGGATGATGAGTTTGAGAATGAGGATGATGAGTTTGAGGATGATGAGGATGATTATGAGGATGATGAGTTTGAGAATGAGGATGATAAGTTTGATGATGAGGATGATGAGTTTGAGGATGATGAGGATGATGATGATGATGATGATGATGAATATGATGATGATGAGTTTGAGAATGAGGATGATGAGGATGATGAGGATGATTATGAGGATGATCAGTTTGAGAATGAGGATGATGAGGATGATTATGAGGATGATGAGGATGATCAGTTTGATGATGAGGATGATGAGTTTGATGAGTTTGAGGATGATGAGTTTGAGGATGAGGATGATGAGTTTGAGGATGATGAGTTCGAGGATGATGATGACGATTCTCTGCAGGCGTTGCCTGGAATTTCTCTTTCAATGTGAAGTTTTATCCTCCTGAGCCTGCGCTGCTGTCTGAAGACATCACAAGGTCACAACACATTCACTTCATCATCATCATTATCACAACACAACAGAGAGAACAGCTGTGTCAAGTGAGAGAGAGAGAATGTGAGTGAGTGTCTCTCGCCCATCTCCGTTTCAGATATTTCCTGTGTTTGCAGCTGAGGGATGACATCATGTCTGGACGTTTGCCCTGTTCGTTTGCTACTCACACAGTTCTGGGTTCATACACCGTCCAATCAGAGCTGGGCGATCATGATCCAGAAGAGTATGGGACCGATTACGTCGGCGAGTTTCATTTTGCCCCACATCAGACCAAAGAGATGGAGGAGAAGATCATGGACCTACACAAGACCTACAAGTAATTTACAAACATGATAATGTCACCCAATAATAACAAAACTTTTTGTCACTTTAACCGTTTAAATCCCAAACCACCAACCCAACATGATTCTTTCATTTTCTCTTTCTCTCTCTCTCTCTCTCTCTCTCTCTCTCTCTCAGAGGAATAACCCCAGCTGAAGCTGAAATGCATTTTCTGGAGAATGTTAAGAAACTCTCTATGTATGGAGTCGACCTTCATCATGCAAAGGTACAACACACACACACACAACACTGAATCTCACTGCATGATGGAGTTCAGCACACACGTGTGGTATAACTCTCACATCAGTGTTGTGTGTGGTTGTATGTTTATTCTCGTCATTGTTCTGTTGTCAGACGTCAGTATGAATCAGATAAAAGCCCACACAGAGTGAAATCAATGAAGAGATTCTCGTCAGATGAAGAGAGCTTCAATATTCAACTGATGTCACTGGCAGAAAACATCAGAACACATTCTACATCACTGATTTACTGAACATCAGTTTGACTGTTGGTTCTGTTGTGTCTATGATTTATCTCAGTTTGGAGACACATTATAACAAACACTTTAACCAGTATACTGTTTCTTGTTTTCCATTCAACTAAAATCAAGTGACTTTTTTTAGAAGATACCTTGACTTCATTTTTTCCATGGGCAGATAAATCTATTTTATGCTTGATAATCTTCAGATATTCTGTCGAGTCTTCAGCGGTTATAAGTGATTGAGCGGTGAAACTGGTCGTCATAATCATCCTTATATCTCATGTGTTCATGAAACACAAGACTGAAACACACTGAAGTTGTGCATGAAAGCGTTCGTTTAGATGAGTGGTCTTCTTTCTCCTTCTCTTACTGATGGTCTAGTTGATAGGACGATTCTTTCACTGCTTCTCTCCGGCTAAAGGAGAGGTAAGCTGCCTTTGTGTATCTGTGTGTGTTTTGTACATGTCTGATGTCACTGTGTGAGTGAGCGCTCCTTTCAGATTCCTCATGTGTCTGACATCACAGGAGATCAGAACCTGTTCCCTCTTAACCTCTGTGGATCCACACACACACACTTCAGATTGAATAAGATGTGTTTACAGAACCCTCCAGTCATGTCAAGACATTTTTCCCACAATCCCTTGTTTTGTAATATGAGTTTTGTTGTTAAATCTCTGCCGTAGTGTGTTTGTGATGTTGATTCACGTTTATAATCTTTACTGTCATCAGTTCTTCTGGTGTGCAGAACACAGTACACACAAGAAATGTTTCACTTTTTTCAGTTGTGATGTTTGAAGTGAAAGATAAACCGTAATCTGATTGATTCTCACATTTGGCACGTTGTTAGCAGATTGTAAAATTAGATCGAAAAGTGGAGGTGACAACACCAAACCATTTTACAAACCAGCTGATGGATGTCTGACTGATTCATTCAGAAATCCGAGGTTTGTACTGATTTGTTTTGAGATGATGATCGATCATTTGTCAGGATTCAGAGGGGGTGGAGATCATGTTGGGCGTCTGTTCCTCCGGTCTTCTCATCTACCGCGATCGGCTTCGTATAAACCGCTTCGCCTGGCCGAAAGTCCTGAAGATCTCTTACAAACGCAACAACTTCTACATCAAGATCCGACCGGGCGAGGTGAGGTGAACGTCTTACTGTCAGTGTTCACAGTGAGATCCTATCAAATCAAATGTTTGTGTCCATGTTTAGTTTGAGCAGTTTGAAAGCACAATCGGCTTTAAACTACCAAACCACAGAGCGGCGAAGAGACTGTGGAAGGTTTGCGTGGAGCATCACACGTTCTTCAGGTGAGTCTCGCATCATCACATGTTCTTCAGGTCTTAACGATGACTGTACATGTTGAGCCGTGAGATTTTTCTCCACAGGTTAGTTTCTCCAGAGACTCCACCCAAGAAGTTCCTGACGCTGGGGTCAAAGTTCCGTTACAGCGGCCGAACTCAAGCTCAAACCAGACGCGCCAGCTCACAGATTGTGCGACCAGCACCCTCTTTTGAACGGTCCTCCAGCAAACGCTACACAATGTCTCGGAGCTTAGACGGAGGTTTGTTTACTTCACTTCTCTCTCTTTCTCTCGTTTGATGTCATGACATCATTCTTTGTGATATCATCAGCCAATCAGACGTCACCAGGGCCGCATTAACACACAGGCTAGCCGGGGCATCCCTGCAAGGGGGCCTTTACACATACAAAGATTTTTTTTAATGACGTATTTATTAAAATAATTATCTTCGTTTCTGATTTGTAATGCGCAGCCAGTGGTGCAGTAGATCATGTGAAATAAAGTGCTGGCTGGCTCCAGGAGCAACCCAAACTGCGAACAGAGTGGAGGTGATTGGTGGATTCGGCACGGCATTAATCACATAGGTTAATAAGCAAGTCATTCAAAACTGAAAGACATTTGATTGGTAAAATCAGATTGATCAGATTTCTAATGATAATGCGTCAAGTTTTCATTTCATTATCTTCATTGTTGGAATGATTATGCTGGAAAGTTGAAGAGCTGCTAAAATCTGCTCAAATGTCGGGTGTTCTCCAAAAATGTGAGAGTGGGGAGGAGTTACTTAATACAATTCCAGAGTTATAACCGGGCCCATGAGCATAGTTGCCAAGTCTGCTTATAATCCGCGACTTTGGGCTTGTTTTTTTATCAAGTCGCGTAAAAAAATCATAAATCGCGAGTTGCGTTTGTTTGAGATTATTTAAAAAATATTTGTTGCTTGTTATGAAAATTTGCCAAGCAACTTCGTTTCTTTGAATTTATGGTCAGCGTTTTACTCGCATGGATTGATTGACACTTTCAGATTACAGCTAATTGCCAATCAATCAAGTAATATCAATTCTGTAACGTATTTCGTCAAAACATTCAGCCCCCTCCTCCCCCTCTCCCCTCATTTGAGAAAAATCTATTTCAAAGTGCATGCGCGTGACTTTGTAATCCAAGCGATGACATTTAGAAGGACATAAATAAAACATGTAAATTTGAGAAAACAATGGCGCCAACAAAGTGGTCCAAGTATGGAAAAAAGTACAACAATCCCTTTAAGGCTATTATCTTTATCTTCTCTTCCATCTCTCCAACACTATTCTGCTCACAGGTCATTGAAGATGAGTGGTTTGAGCGTGCACTCACGTTTTGTTGCCTTTTGCTGATTTTTGCTAAATATCTTCTGCTCTTCATTTTAGAAATAAACGAGAATTTCCAGTTTAAATATTGCAGGCTCATTTATTGTAATAAATAGTTAATGATAAATTAGAACGATGGTACAAAAATAATCTAATTATATTGGGCTTGTTTTGGGCTCGTTTTAAAGCTGAGGTTGCTTATTTGTCTCGCGAGAGTTGGCAACTATGCCCATGAGGGGTCTTTCTACCTGACAATTTTAGGTTAGTTTGGTTGATAACTAAATGCATTCTAATTTTGTATTGAAACAAACTCTATGTTTTATAAATAAGCCAAATTGACAGGTGAATGTCTTAATGAAGTGTAATTTTTATTGTTTACATGTTCAATGTTCTATGGGGGGCCTGTGGTAATTCATAGCCCAGGGGCCCATGGAGGTCTTAATTCGGCCCTGGACGTCACTCATAATTGCTAGACATCAGGAAGTTTCGCTCATGTGTTTTGTTGTGTGTTAGACTCCTTCAAAGCTGAGCTTCAGTTTACCGAACTACACGACACAACATCTGTGAGAATGTGTTTGACTGAAGAGAGAGGATGTGGTGGATACCATCAGTGTTCTGATCCACTTTGCATGATTCACATGAGATATGATTGAGTGATGAATGACAGCATGAAGTTGTGTAACACAGGTGTGAGACGGATCATTTCTTTGCTGTGCCGACGGGGAGCGTTTGTCTGATGTGTGTCTGATTTTTCTTGGATCTCCAGTTCCTGCACACACATGTGTAGCTGAGTAGTTTTACTGTTAAATAATCAGTTCATGCCTCATGACAAAGATGTTTTTTAGAAATTCTGATTTGTTATGAAAGACACTTTTCTGGGGTGACTGTATGTGTGCAGTGAGTGTTTGTAGTGGGTTCGTATACTTATTTTTGTGTAGACACACACATACTACAGGAAATTTGACAAATGTTGTGTTGTTGAATATGTTCCTCAGCTCAGCGGAATACACCCATGAATACAGCCAATGGTACTAGACCAGCAGGTATCTGTTAACCCCATACAGAACAACATGAAGAGCCTCTGCCTGTTTATTTACCCACAATCCCTTTCTGCTGTAGAGACCGACTGTGCATGCAGCGGCTGACCTGGCATGTGTTTACCCTGCACAAGTTGCGTCTGTGTGTGAGTGTGTGTGGGTCTGTTTGCATACATGTTGCGTGTGTGGGTGCCTGTGTACGCGCGTAACTGTGTACTTGCGTTTGACTGTGTACAGTCGTGGCCAAAAGTTTTGAGAATTACATAAATATTCGTTTTCAAAAAGTTTGCTGCTAAACTGCTTTTAGATCTTTGTTTCTGTGATGTACTGAAATATAATTACAAGCACTTCATACGTTTCAAAGGCTTTTATCGACAATTACATGACATTTATGCAAAGAGTGGGATCACCCTCAGTATTTGCAGTGTTGGCCCTTCTTTTTCAGGACCTCTGCAATTCGACTGGGCATGCTCTCAATCAACTTCTGGGCCAAATCCTGACTGATAGCAACCCATTCTTTCATAATAACTTGTTGGAGTTTGTCAGAATTAGTGGGTTTTTGTTTGTCAACCCGCCTCTTGAGGATTGACCACAAGTTCTCAATGGGATTAAGATCTGGAGAGCTTCCAGGCCATGGACCCTAAATTTCAACATTCTGGTCCCCGAGCCACTTAGTTATCACTTTTGCCTTATGGCACGGTGCTCCATCGTGCTGGAAAATGCATTGTTCTTCACCAAACTGTTGTTGGATTGTTGGAAGAAGTTGCTGTTGGAGGGTGTTTTGGTACCATTCTTTATTGATGGCTGTGTTTTTGGGCAGAATTGTGAGTGAGCCCACTCCCTTTGATGAGAAGCAACCCCACACATGAATGGTGTTAGGATGCTTTACTGTTGGCATGACACAGGACTGATGGTAGCGCTCACCTTGTCTTCTCCGGATAAGCCTTTTTCCAGATGCCCCAAACAATCGGAAAGGGGCTTCATCGGAGAATATGACTTTGCCCCAGTCCACAGCAGTCCATTCACTATACTTTCTGCAGAAGATCAATCTGTCCCTGATGTTTTTTTTGGAGAGAAGTTGCTTCTTTGCGGCCCTTCTTGACACCAGGCCATCTTCCAAAAGTCTTCGCCTCACTGTGCGTGCAGATGCGCTCACACCTGCCTGCTGCCATTCCTGAGCAAGCTCTGCACTGGTGGCACTCCGATCCCACAGCTGAATCCTCTTTAGGAGACGATCCTGGCGCTTGCTGGACTTTCTTGGACGCCCTGAAGCCTTCTTTACAAGAATTGAACCTCTTTCCTTGAAGTTCTTGATTAACCTATAAATTGTTGATTTAGGTGCAATCTTAGTAGCCACAATAGCCTTGACTGTGAAGCCATTCTTATGCAACGCAATGATGGCTGCACGCGTTTCTTTGCAGGTCACCATGGTTAACAATGGAAGAACAATGATTTCAAGCATCACCCTCCTTTTAACATGTCAAGTCTGCCATTCTAACCCAATCAGCCTGACATAATGATCTCCAGCCTTGTGCTTGTCAACATTCTCCCCTGAGTTAACAAGATGATTACTGAATGATCTCAGCAGGTCCTTTAATGACAGCAATGAAATGCAGTGGAAAGTTTTTTTTTAAACCTTTAAAAAAAAGTTAATTTTCATGGCAAAGAAGGACTATGCAATTCATCTGATCACTCTTCATAACATTCTGGAGTATATGCAAATTGCTATTATAAAAACTTAAGCAGCAACTTTTCCAATTTCCAATATTTATGTAATTCTCAAAACTTTTGGCCACGACTGTACATGTGTGTGCCTGTGTACATGCGTGTGTGTGTGTGTTTGTGTGTGTGTGCCTGTGTACTCGTGTGTTTGTGCCTGTGTACACGTGTGTTTGTGCCTGTGTAGGTGTGTGTGCCTGTGTACATGCATGTGTGAGTGTATGTGCCTGTGTACGTGTGTGTGCCTGTGTACATGCGTGTGTTTGTGCCTGTGTAGGTGTGTGTGCCTGTGTACATGCATGTGTGAGTGTGTGTGCCTGTGTACGTGTGTGTGCCTGTGTACATGCATGTGTGAGTGTGTGTGCCTGTGTACGTGTGTGTGCCTGTGTACATGCGTGTGTTTGTGCCTGTGTAGGTGTGTGTGCCTGTGTACATGCATGTGTGAGTGTGTGTGCCTGTGTATGTGCGTGCCTGTGTACTGGTGTGTGACTGTGTACATGCGCGTGTTTGTGCCTGTGTACATGCGCGTGTTTGTGCCTGTGTACGTGTGTGTGCCTCTGTACATGCGTTTGTGTGTGTTTGTGCCTGTGTACGTGTGTGTGCCTGTGTACATGTGTGTGTTTGTACCTGTGTACATGTGTGTGCCTCTGTACATGCGTGTGTGTGTGTGTTTGTGCGCTTGTGTGTGTGTGTGCCTGTGTACACGTGTGTTTGTGCCTGTGAAGGTGTGTTCCCCTTTGTACATGCATGTGCGAGTGTGTGTGCCTATGTATGTGCGTGCCTGTGTACTGGTGTGTGCATGTGTACATGCGTGTGTTTGTGCCTGTGTAGGTGTGAGTGCCTATGCACGCGTGTGCCGGAGTACATGCGGTGTGTGCCTTTGTACGAGTGTGTGCCTGTGCACGTGTGTGTGCCTGAGTACATGCGTGTGCCTGAGTACATGCGTGTGCCTGAGTACATGCGTGTGCCTGAGTACATGCGTGTGTGTGCCTGTGTTCGTGTGTGAGCCTGTGTACTAATGCGTGTGTGTGCGTGCCTGTGTATGTGTGTGTGCGTGCCTGTGTACATGTGTGCCTGTATACATGAGTGTGCGTGCCTTTGTAAATGTATATGCGTACGTGTGTGCCTGTGTACGTGTGTGTGTGCGCTTGTGCACATGCGTGTGTGTACGTGTGTGCCTGTGTACATGCGTGTGTGTGTGGCTGTCTGTGTAAGTGTGTCTGCCTGTGTACAAGCAGGTGTGTGCCTGTGTTCGTGTGTGCCTGTGTACGCGTGTGTTTGTGTGTGTGCCTGTGTACGCGTGTGCCTGTGTACATGCGTGTGCGTGTGTGTGCCTGTATACATGAGTGTGTGTGTGTGACTGTGTGGGTGTCGGTGTAAGTGTGTGTGCCTGTGTACAAGCAGGTGTGTGCCTGTGTTCGTTTGTGCCTGTGTACGTGTGTGTTTGTGTGTGTGCCTGTGTACGCGTGTGCCTGTGTACATGAGTGTGCGTGCCTTTGTACATGTATATGCGTACGTGTGTGCCTGTGTACGTGTGTGTGTGCGCGCCTGTGTACGTGTGTGTTCTGTGTGCGTGTGCCTGTGTATGCGTGTGTGTGTTTGGGTGTGCGTGCGTGTGTATGTGGCTGTGCCTGTAAATGTCTCTAACAAGTTGATAGTAATACTTCAGATGATCCTTTAGTACAAGTAAACTCTTTTTCTCTTCTATATTTTCATACCGGATCACAATATACTCTGATGATGTGTGTCCATCATTGTGTATCATTGACATTGGAACATCAGACTGAATGACACTGTAAAACAAAATCTGATTGGAAGTTACAAACTATTAAGAAGTGATCAGTTTTGGGTGAAACAGATGTTGTGGTCCTGGAATGTTCCGAGTGTTTTTTTTATTAAGGAATAAAGATACTTGAGGTTGTGTTTTATTGTGAATATACTGTATATGTGAAAATAAATGATCCAAATCCTAGTCAGAATTTTAAATATTAACTGTGTTTGTGTGTGTGTGTTTAGAGATGGGTACGGCATTGTACGGCACATCTAAAGCGCCGGCGGTGAGTGATGTCATTACTTCAGTGACTCCAGAGGGAAAGACAGTGGCTGCGGCAGCTACAGGACCTGATGGAGATCAGGACAGAGTTGTACTGGCGGACAGTGTTGCACTGCTGGAGGAAGAAGACGAAAACACCAGAGCCACAGAGATATCCCAACCCAGCCCGCTCACACCTGTACACCAGGACACACGGGTACAATCAGCTCTTCTCGCTCTTGACACCATACGGTGATCTGTATCATGCGTGTGAACACTGATCTGTCAGGATGATCATTGAGTTCATTTACTGATGATGATGATGTGATTCTCTCTCTGGATTCACAGACAGATTTCACAGACACAGCTGTTGATGGAGACTTAACAGCCACTGAGGTTTGACATTCACTCGACAGACAGACAGAGTTATATTATCATGTCAATCATTCACAGATCGAGCACATGTGATGTGGTAAGACATTTACAGACACACGTGTCACAGAGTCTGATGTGTGTTTGATTATGTGTGTTTTGTGCAGTCAGATCAAGAGGACGAGTCTGAAGCAAAGACACAGGTGAGATCATTTGACTTTAACACACAGTCGAGAGCGCTCATCATGTTCATGTAGTGATGATGTCATGAGTGATCGTGTGTCTCTCTTCAGTTCAGTTTCATTAGACGCTTTAAAGGAGAGAATGTGTTTATCAGACACAGTAAACTCATGTTAGAGGTCGGTGAGGGTTCACGGCACACGCATGATGTTGTGTTGAACTAACTGTGATTTCATGATTGAACAACAGACGTTTACTCACCTCACGTGTGTGTGTGTGTGACATCTGTGATAAAGACGAGTCTTCTGTGTGTGAAACGCAGTATAATAACGATGTGTGAGGCTTGACATGTTTCTGTGTTCTGTGTTTGATGATGACCTATGTAGTGAATGTGTTGATGTGATGTTGAACAGGACATTGATCAGACACCGGACGAGCTGGTGAATCATCAGACCAACATCAGCGAGCTGAAGAGAAGCTTTCTGGAGGGAGGAACAGATCGGACGGGTCTGACGGAGTGGGAGAAGCGTCTGTCCTCCTCTCCGATCCGATCTCCTCGTCTGGACGAAGCTCCTATGATTGAACCGCTGGTTCCAGATGAAGTAAGTTCTGTCGTTTGTTCTTTCTGATTGATGTGCTGAATGATTTAGCCGCTCCTTGAGTTCCTCTCCTGCACTAAATGACTGCGGGAAACATGAGAGAGATCTGAGCCGAGCTTTAAATCATGATGACCAAAGAACCATCATCCTTCATTCTCCAAACTATCACGTTATATCAGAATATTGACATGAATAACTGTGATTATTGATACACACATAATAATATTCTAAATCATTCAGTGTACAAATGAAACTTGTTAAAAAAAAAGTAGAAAGTAAATGTCACCGCCATCATTCACCTGATTTTGAGTATGATTTCTTTCAGAAGATTTTCTGGAGAAGTGTATGTACATAGAAGGTGTAAAAACATGATAATGTTATAATAATAGTCAGTTATTCTTACTTTACTTCTTGACTGACTCAAAAGATTCGCTCTGTCATTCATCCGTCTAATCCCCTCCTTTCCGCCAGTCTAGTTTGCTGTGATTGGTCAGATGGTCTTGTCTACTGTGAGCTACAGTGTTTGGGGGAGAAGAGTGAAGTTTTCGCGGGCAAAACGTAGGCGGGGACTGTATGTAGTGATGTAAATTCATGGCGGTTGGCGAATCGGACTAGGGACGACTTGTTAAAGTGATTCAGAGTCGTCCTTGGATTTACAACTGCTTACATTCACACACTGCATGACAATGTCATTTTCATGATCTCATGTTATGTACTCTTTAAATCATTTCTACAATTATTGTTTTACTAGATCAAACAGGAAGTAGAGGAGGAGAAACAGGAAGTGGCTCTGGGGGATTTAGCGGCACACGACCGGAGCGGTGATGTGGTAGGTGATTTTATGATCATAATGAATCTTCACACGCCTGAGACCTGAACGAGCTTCACATGAGCAGAGGAACTGAGTTCAGACAGAGATGTGTCGCTGTTCCCGTGACTAACACATTAATCTATTCAACACGCTAACGTCATGTGAATGTTTGTGTGTTACATGTAGGAATCTGACGGGTGCGTCATTATAAACAAACTTCCTTCTGTTGAAAAAGAAAACGCTGGAGTTATTCCAGTTCAACCAGAGCAGAGAGTGGAAAAATGTGACGCTTTTACAAAAGATAAAGAAGATGTGCCCGATAAACTGACTGTTGTTCAAGAGAAGATCCCTCCCGTGGGTCCAGAACAAGCTCTTATAGTCTCTGAAGATGTTCCTCCTAAGAAGATTCCTCCTAAGGTACCAGAGAAGAAACACAGATTGGCGGCTGCCGGTGACGCTCTGGAAGACAAGAAGCTTAAAGCTGAAGAAGTGGTGTCGAGCGAGGACACCACAGCTGTCCGATCTAAAGACATCGATCTGTCGGTCAAACTCTCTGATCGGCCCATCGCTGCGACCATTGAAGTACTTCCTGTGACGATGGAGTATCAGATCAGCGCTTCAGATGCCGGCCCTCCGGTGATCAGCGTCAGAGAGGCCGGGACACCTTCTGTCTCTGATGGTGCGGTCACAAGCGTCCTCTCTGCTGAAGAATCTGGAGACGTCAGGACGGGCGAGATGAGGATCTTCACCCGCCGGAGCTCTCATCTTAGATCTTCTGCAGATCTCGGCCTGAGTCCCGGCCCCGTTCCCTTTCTCATCAAAACCTCTCCTACAGCTCCAGTGGTATGACGTCATCAGCCCTATATGATGAGTTTTGCTTGTGCGACACAGATCCCAGCTCTGGAATGTGATGTCACGCCTGATTTTTCTTAAAATTTGCCATTTGGGCTTTGACCTTTCAGAGATATATTAAAGCTCATTTATGATTTGCTGTGGAAATCTCTCTGGGCTGTTCTGATGAAGTTCTCTGCACTGCTTTGCTCTCATTCACGAACTCCAGATCTTTCTTTTGCTTTTACTGCCGCTGAATCCAGAGAGGGTTTATTCATGAGATATCTTCACATCATCAAATGCATCTGTGATGTGCTTCTGAACTATGCCAGCGTTCATTCACATGTTTAGGGTCATTTTTACAACATAGTGGTTATTATATATTTAAATTGAGTACAGCATTAGTTTAATGACAGCGCCATCTGCAGGACAGATATCTTCATAACATAACATTCAGTGGACGGATGTGATGTTTTCATGTGAATGAACACAAATTTACTCCGTGTTACGGTTAATTCCTCACATTTACAGTTGTGCTCAAAAGTATATCTTAACATTTCTTTGGTGAAATCACTTGCTCAAGGCAGGATAAAATAAAAAAAATATTGAAATTGAAAATCCTCTTATTTTTCCAAAGGTTTCATCTTTTTCCTGATTCTGCAAGGGTTGCGTAAACGTTTGAGCACAACTGTACACAGCAGTTTATCTCTTCTCAAAGCATTAAGTGATTCTCTCATGAATAAACCCTGAATCACCCCTTTACCCTCCTGACACAATGCTCTCAGATCCTGTGAAATTAACTCTGATGTGTGTCTTGGGGGGTCTTGTCTTATGTGTTTTACCTGTCTGTGTGTGTTATTTTAACTCAGTATCTTGTGCCGTGTGGGTGTGTTTGTGTGTGGGTGTATATATGTGTGTGTGTGTGTGTGTGTGTGTGTGTGTGTGTATATGTGTGTGTGCATATGTGTGTGTGTTAGTAACTGTGTGTGTGTGTGTGTTAGTATGTGTGTGTGTGTGTGTTTGTGTGTGTATGTGTATATATGTGTGTTACTGACTGTGTGTGTGTGCTCTTGTCTCTTGTGATTTAACCGAGTGTGATTTTAAATCATTATCTTTTGTCTTGTGTGTGTGTGGTAGTAACTGTGTGTGTGTGTGTATATGTGCGTATAGGTGTGTGTGTGTGCGCTCTTGTCTTAACCGTGGGTGATATTAACTCATAATCTCGTTTGTGTGTGTGTGTGTAACTGTGTGTGTGTGTAACTGTGTGTGCTCCTGTCTATTGTGTTTTGACCGTGTGTGATATTAACTCATAATCTTGTGTCTCGTGTGCGTGTGTGTGTGTTCAGCCTAAGCCCAGTTTTGATGAGATGTCTCCTGAGCTCACGGCTCTCTTGCAGTCCACTCGCAGTTGGGCGTCTCCGTTGTCGTCTGACCTCATCACACCCTCATCTCTGTCGTCTCATAAGGTGCAGCACTGCAGATGTGTCATGTGTTAATGATGTCACAGTTACAGACGTCTTTCAGGTCTTCCGTCAGAACACATTCATGGGTGTTCTCTTTCTATCATCCATTCGGTATCTCACTATGGGAACGCCTCAGGTGTGACTGACTGCAGAAGCACCAATTGCACCACGTCTGTCAACCAACAGACCAATCGCAACAGCGACCCAGTAGTCCCGCCGCCCTGGTATATAAGGCACTGCATCATTTCCTCCCCGTGAAGATTGTGGAAGCTGTTCTCTCTAAGCATTATTGAACTTGCTGCTAAATGATCGACACACGAATCCGGCCGGCGACGTCGCAAACGTTGCTAAACCTGGTACTGCTGTTAGCTTAGTGCATTTGAGTAGAGAAACATCCGTTTCAAGGCGAGTTTTTCCATTCCAGAAGGTATTGCCTACTTTCTGATCGAATGTGATTCGGTTTCATATATAGAAATAGCCTCTGGGCGGTTCATCAGTTCATTCCCACAGTCCCGGCGTGCATGGCGGAGTTGAAGAGAGATGACTGCCTGACCGATAAGAGCTTTCGTGGAAGACGATTTTCAGTGTGTACCTTCCAGAAGATCTACAAGTCATCTGCTTTGGGTGTCAGACCCCTGAACATCACATCTCTTCTGACAGCATACCAGGCTGAATTATTTGAAGAGATGGGTCGCCAGCTCGATGCAGGCTCCCTAAACCCGGCTCTCTGGGAGGAAATCTGTAGCGGATTCTCTGCAGGTCACGCTGGGCAGTTCAGAACTCCGGCCGGGCTATCGGCCTCATTGAAAAGGAGAAATTGGACTTTCTTGATGGCCCCGTTGATACCAAAGCACTGTTTGGATTTACGGTCGCGGATAGGCGGGAACAGTGCGATTTGAGAAAAAGGAGAAGCGTTTGAGTCCTATCTGACCAGAAGACCTCCAGCCAGGACAATTCTACCTGCCCGCGAGAATTTCACGCAACAATCTATGGGGGGCTTCACAGCCTATGGTCGCCCTCCAACACCGCAGCGTCCAGCCAATGAGACGTCACAGCCCAAGCCGGCACAGAATAAAGGGAAAGAGTCTTATGCCGTCCTTTGTACCCTCAAGGGGGCAAGAAGAGACCTGCTACATAGGAACGGGTGTACTTGTTTCAGGGGGACAGGAAGCAGCTCCATTCCCCGCAGAGTTATACACTGTTCTTCCTCCACCCTCGGTGAAACGAGGATAGCTGTTCAATGCAATCGGTCCCAGTTCAGACGTGTTAAGGGACAGTTCATCTCGTTTGTACTCCAATACAGGAGACAGGGGCACAAGTTCCCAGAGTGCTCCCCACAAATTTTCCTCTAACTCCACCCACGGGGTTATTGAGGGCAGAGACGGATGTTTGCATAAGCACAAAATGTGTGAAAATAAAAGATGTTCCCATGCATCCAGGCCAAGGGCGGGGTCACACACAAAAAAAACATTTAAACCGATCAATTCCCCATTGACGTTGCAGTTCCCATCTTCATAACTGAGCGGTGCCGCCGGACTGCCAGTCACTAAGAAACTGTTCCTGTCATGGGATTTATCGATGGTTCTAGATGCTCTCCCACGGCCCCCTTTTGAACCATTGGAAAGTGCGGATTTGCAGCGTCTCTCTTTTAAGACAGCATTACTGCTTGCTCTCACAACAGCAAAGTGGGTTGGCAAATTGCACGCGCTGCCTGTACATCCGGCGTGCATGAAGTTTGAATCAGATGATCCGACAGATGTGGTGCAATTGGTGCTTCTGCAGTCGGTCAATAGTGAGATACCTCACTTCGGTTTTCAGTGAACATTTTGTTTCATGTGTTTATCAGCTCATATCTGTCCTCATCCTGTCAGACATCATGTCATCTCACATCGTCACGTCTGTGTTCTGGATATTAACAAGTAAAAGAAATACTCATTTGTCCAGATGTGAAGGTTTGAGACCGAATATCAGACTTTCTCAAGAGCATTTGTGGAAGTCGGAGGATGGAAGGTTGAAATTGAAGATGAAGCTTCTCAGAAAAGACGTCTCCTGGTCTAAAGATGATTTTTGAGATCATTGTTTGTCAGATTTTAATTTCAGTTTTACACATTTCAGGTGGCCTCAGAAGGACCTGATCTGCTGACAACACTTGACTACCAGAACAGGATAACATGTTTGTTTCTTAAAGTTAACTTAAAATTGACCCTGTTGAATTTTCTGATCTTCGATACCGGCCATCTGTCATTGCAAAAAAATCTGTCTCTTGTAATGATTCATCGGAATGAATCTTTTGACTTTTTTAAACCCGAAACCTGAAGATCCGTCGGTTCAATGTTCTGTTTCACGAGCCACGTTACAGAAGTATATCATGTCTCAAACGTCGTCTCTCATTGATGTTGAAAAACATTCTCCTCACGTTTGACCGTATGTTGATTTTGTCTTTGACAGCCAAATGAAAGCCAAGAGGGTCATCCAGCGAAGAGCCAATCAGAAGAAGAGACACAGCCTCAGGTAGAGCCACCTGAATCTCCAGCGGTCCCTCTGGAGCCGGATGTGTATTATCAAGCGTGTGTTGTATGTGAAGAGGCTCTGGATGAGTCTGAATCAGAGTCTGATCATGACACCAGTGATTCCAGCAGTGTAAACTCAGCAAACTTTGACAGGCCCCTCCCACACACGGGCCTTACCCCCGCAGGGGGCGTGTCACCCACTGACAGTGAGTCTGGAGGTGAGAGTTTCTCTCTGTCCACCGATGATGAAGATGATGGTGGATCAGGAGATCAGTCGCCCAATATGACCCCGTCCTCTCCTCTCGGAGCGGCCGAGCAGCTGGGTGTGGCTGAGGGTCAGAGCGGGGAGGTAGATCTGACCGCCGGTTCAGAGGTGTGACTCCGGCAGATTCCCAGATCCATCTTCACCTCTTCTCTCTCCAAACCTCCTGCTCCTCCGGTCCACTGCTGGTTTACTCTAGGGGTCTAACAGCAGATCTTCAGATTCCCTGAATGAGAGAGAGAGAGAGAGAGAGAGAGAGAGAAGTCACCTGTGACGTCTTACTGCTGCTGCTGAAGTCTCCCACAACACCCTGATCCTCACCTCACCCTCCGTCTCATATGACTCTGTGTGTGTGTGTGTGTGTGTGTGTGTGTGTGTGTGTGTGTGTGTGTGTGTGTGAACACGTTTATATCTGTGTGTGTTTTTGTGTTGTTGTGCAGTCGGAGCCGTCAGGTGACACACAGGAGATGCCCGTCATCCGTACAGAAATGAAAACTATCACGTATGAGTCGCTGCAGGTGTGTGTCTTATCTTGTGCAGTCATAATCATACAAAAACATCAAAGTATCATCTGTTTAATATCTCTTTAACAGATGTGTTGTTGTTGAAACGCGTTTAGGGTGAAGCGGACGGAGATGCAGACCCTGGAATTCTGATGAGCGCTCAAACCATCACATCAGAAACCAGCAGCACCACCACCACCACTCACATCACAAAGGTACACAAGCACCCGTAAGAGTGATGTCATCACGACAGACGTGTCACGCGTGTCTCACTGCTGATGTTCTGTGTGTGTGTCGGACAGACGGTGAAGGGAGGAATATCAGAGACACGGATCGAGAAGAGAATTGTTATCTCAGGAGATGCTGACATCGATCATGATGAGGTGAGACCCGATGAGCTCATGATGGAAGAATTACTCTCATCATTTACTCGCCCTCTTTGCTTTCCAAACCCGTCTAGGTTTCTCTTGTGGAACAGAACAGGTTTCTATTTTTCCTCATGTCGAAATAAAATCAGACGTGTCACATGATCAGTTAGGATTCGTGTCTCCAGAACGGCGATGTTGACGCACACGTGTCATTGGAAGAGAATGTTGTGTTTCACAAAAGAAAGAAATGACATTTTCATTTTTGGGTGAACCGGCCCTTTAACAATCTTCAGTGGTCATCTCACAGTCACACATTCAGTCAGTTTGTATCTCTGAATACTGAGGCACATACAGCAAATCAAGATGTGTGAGATCTGATTGTGTCTCCTGCTGTGCGTCCGGGCGTGTGATGACTCAGGCTCTGGCACAAGCTATCAAAGAAGCTAAAGAACAACATCCAGACATGTCAGTGACTAAAGTGGTGGTCCATAAAGAGACGGAGATGACGCCAGAGGAGGGCGAGGAGTGAGGCAGGTAAGGCAAGAGCCAATCACTGAGGCTTGACTGACAGCAAGCTGATTGGCTGCTACATCGGGCCTCGCAGTTCGGAGCATCGCTATTGGCTGCCGTTCTTACATGGGCGTCGCTTTTGGCTGTTTATCCATCCCATAATGCATTGACATTTGTTCATTCAGCTGATGCTTTTATCCAAAGCGACTTACGAAAGAGGGATCATTTACAATACGAGTGCACACGTCAGATTAACACTGGAGTGAATGAACACGCTAATCGTGTGACTGCTTTAACAGAATCACGTGAAAGATGATGTTTCAATGAAATACAGATGAGGTTTTGAATGATCACATGACCCCGCTCATCTGAAGCCAAACACCCTAGCAACCACACAGCGGCATCCTGGTAACCACTGGTAACACGCATGGCAGTGAGCTTTACACACACACACGCTGTGACGTGTTCTTCAAAAAGTCCTCTTTTTGAACAATTGTGTGTGCATGCCACGCTTCACGCTGCCGTTAGGAATAATGTTCTTACTGATGTGCTTTTGTGTGTTTTAGGATTAACATCATCTTCATGTGTTCTGGAGAATTCTTACGTCTTCACGCTGCGGAAAATGAAGGAGGTTTCTGTGAAAATGAGGAATGGAACCACAGAATGAATCACACACACACACGCTTACAGACTGGATCACTGTTACTGCATGACACGGAACAAATGTGAGAGAAGAAAAGTATATCCATGTTTCAAATAAATACTACATGAGCGCAGTGTATAGTTCAGCCACGAGCTCGCTATAAAGAGGAAATATAAAACTTACAGATATCTACATTTTATTTATTACAATACTGCTCACGATATCAAGCCGAATGAGTGCACAATATTTAACCACGCAAACATGTGCCATCCCCAACATCCCATCAGCCTTTCATCTCATGGATAACAACATTACATTATATGACACACACTTCATTCTTCCACACAAGTGTTCTGTTGTTTGACTTGAATTATTCATCTGTTTTTTCCCTTGTGAATGTTGACTTTAGAGGAATGAGACTGTCGTGAATGAATCTGTGCACCGATGGCTCATCACAAGTTTTAGATCAATCCCAGAATTCTCTCTGCCACATCTGAGCCTTAAACTGTACAGCAACCTGAACACAAATCCAGTGTGTCTTTATGTCTGTGTTTGTTTCATCAGCATCTCCTTTGATTTGTATTTCATTGACTGCTGCTGAATGTTTCCTCCTCCAGCTCAAATAAAATCTGATTTCAGATCAGTTTGATGTTTCTTCAGTTTGCAGTGACATGTGAGCCGCATGTAACAAGAACATAGTATTATTTGTGTAATATACAGTAATGCTGACTCGCACACAGTTATGTTATATATCTGAACCATTTCAATTTCCTTAGTAAAAATACAAGAACATACAATATTATGTGCTATCTTTAACTAGTTAGTACGGTATCTATTAACCATAGTGAAAGCCTACTTTCTAGAAATGCTGTCTGCAGTATTAGTATGTCTGTGTTCAACATTAGGCTACTTTCATGTAAAACATAGTACTGTGAAGTGAGACACTTTGATTTAAACATCATCCACGACTGCATCACCGTGGTAAATATCATGATATATCGGATACTGTCTCTATACTTGAATAGAGAATCCAGACCCATAAAACCTGTGGATTGTTTTATGCTTCATCAACGGTTCGTTTAAATCTGAATATCAGGTACATGCTTTACATATTTTATTTGTAGTAAATAAATGAAGTTTTGCGTCCTTTGCGTAAGCGTGCCTGCGCACCTCTGCGAATGGCTCAACTGCGCTGTTTGCGCAGCAGTGCCCGCATCTTCGTACGCGCTTCGGTCACTCGCTCTCCGCAGTTCCGCGCCGGCGCAGCGCGTTCTTCCTGTGCTCGTCCTCCCTGTGCTCGTCCTCGGCCTCGCACACAACAACAAAGTATAAAATTCCCCCTTGGCTGTCGTGACATCAAACACACACTTTCCCAGTGGAGCAGAACAGCACATTAACGGTAAGAAACTGATTTTCCGAGCGGATTAAAGCAGCGCCTGAAATAAAGCCTGATGTTTTTGCGCGGGATGGCTGCGCGCGCCCGGCGCGGGAGTGTTCTCATCACGGCCCGCGCTGCTCGCGCCACTAAATCCGCCCTCGGCGCGCCGCAATCCACGACGAGTGCCCGTTTATACCGAGCGCGTCCCGGTGCCCGCGCGTCTCCGGGCTCGTTCTGAGGAAACCGGACGGATTGTGTGTGTTTTGCTCGATCGATGTCGATTGAAGTATTCGGCGACGATCTGCGTGCTAATGCTAAGATTAGCTTCTACAGCACCGAAGCAAAGGAGCGTAAACTTAGCGCAGAAATACTAAAAAGACACGATTAAAGGTCATTTTATTGACTCGACGCGATATCGAGAGTGTAAATGAATGTTGATGAGAATTAAAGCTCTCGGATGTTCAGACTTTAAATGAAGCGGTTTGTCGTTTGTGGCTCGTATCGATTCATTCAGAACATCATGTGTCCTGCAAGGTATTCATACATGTGAACAGATGTGTTTCTCTCAGAGACTTCTGCTTGTGTTCAACATACACCTGTAACTGTCACGCTGTGTTTGTTGGGTTTGATGAAGAGATATTTTTATTTGATTTTCGCATCTCATTAATGAAACCGTTTAGGCAGCTCGTGCACACTGTGTTTGTAAACATATCACGTGCTGTCAGATAAAATATCCAACACCATCATACATGTTCACAGCCACAAAATAAAAGTGCAGTGCAGTACAGTAACGTTGGCTTGGGCAGACACCATGTTTTTACATATTTACTATGGTACTGGAAGCACAGTGATGTGAACGTCATGAGAGATGACTCGTGTCTGAAAATCTGAGGCTGGTTTTCATTTATAAACACAATATCAATGCCTTCACTTAACATCTGTCTCTTTGCCCTGTGTGATGAGGGGGGTTATTACCACGGTATTGTCACGGTAACACCACGTTACTTTGAATAATATGGTATGCGCTCATAACGATATCATTCTGTCTTTTGTTGTGTCAGAGAGCTGCTCCAGTATGACAGAGACGGTGAAGTATGTGGACGATGAGCACAAAACCATCTTTCTGAGGTTACTGAACGAGCAGAGACTGGAGGGCGAGCACTGCGACATCGCTGTGGTGGTGGAGGATGTGAAGTTCCGAGCGCACCGTTGCGTGTTGGCCGCGTGCAGCAACTACTTCAAAAAACTGTTCAAGAAGCACGAGGTGGACAGCTCGTCCGTCATCGAGATCGACTTCATCCGCTCAGACATCTTCGAAGAAGTTCTCAATTACATGTACACGGCCAAGATCTCCGTCAAGAAGAAAGACGTCAACCTCATGATGTCCTCGGGACAGATCCTCGGCATCCGCTTTTTAGACAAACTGTGTACTCAGAAACGGGACGTGTCCCCCGACGAGAACAGCGAGGCCGGCGTTCCGTACGACATGGTGAAAATGGGGCTTCCCACAGAAGATCCTCCTCTGAACCAAGACGGAGACGTGCAGGTGCTCGGGGAGCAGGATGATCCGCCGCCGGACGACATTATGGAGGAGAGTCAGGGCAACCACGACCTGGACAAGTCGCCCAACAACGCCCTGCGGGTGCAGGAGGACATCTTGAAGCAGCTGGCGCAGGAGGAGGTGCACAAGGTGGCCGGCTACGACCAGGAGGTGGAGGCCATGGACGGCGAACCCAAAGAGCTGGCGGCTCACACGCAGACGCTGTCGTTCGCCGACAGCATGGGCGACGTGAAGGACGAGCAGCCCCCGGGCTGGACCACCGCCACGGCCGACATGAAGTTCGAGTATCTGCTGTACGGCCACAGAGATCAGCTGGCCTGTCAGGTGTGCGGCAAAACCTTCATGGACGAGAACCGCATGAGGAAACACGAGAAGCTGCATTCGGCTGACAGGCCCTTTATCTGCGAGATCTGCACCAAAGCCTTCACCACGCAGGCTCACCTGAAAGAACACTTGAAAATCCACACGGGCTTCAAGCCGTACCGCTGCGAAGACTGCGGCAAGTCCTTCATCCGCGCGCCCGACCTGAAGAAACACGAGCGGGTGCACAGCAACGAGCGACCCTTCGCCTGTCAGATGTGTGAAAAGGCCTTCAAACACAAGTCGCACCTGAAGGACCACGAGAGGCGGCACCGGGGAGAGAAGCCCTTCGTCTGCGGCTCGTGTACCAAAGCCTTCGCCAAAGCGTCCGACCTGAAGCGGCACGAGAACAACATGCACAGCGAACGCAAACAGCTGAGCGCGGGCGGCCTGCAGAGCGAGACGGAGCAGCTTCAGGCCGCAGCCATGGCCGCTGAAGCCGAGCAGCAGCTGGAGTCTATAGCCTGTTCATAACACGCTTCCTCTGACTCTCTCAGCCACTCGTCTCATGATGATTCCACTGTTGAACTGTTTAAATCCCAGATCTGGTTTTCCTTTCCTTTTTTTTTCTCTAGTTTTAGACACATTTGATTGACACTGATTGATTTTCTCTTTTTTTATGTAAATGGTGCATTTTTCTCTTACTGTACAGTTCAAACCAAATGTATGTGAGTATTTATGCTAGCTGGAGGGAGGATGAATTCAGCTGCCTTACATGTGTCCAAAACACAGAGAGCGACGGCGGTCTATGAATTCAAGCAGAAGATATTTACACGCTCCTTCATTCCATCAGTTTCTCTCAGAAACATGTCAAGATTTACACATTGAGATATTTTTGCTGTAATAAAAGACTGATGAATCATTTCAGTGAAAAATGCTGTTCAGTCGTCTTCATTGACGTGAAGGATTCCACGTTTTATAGTCAATTTGTCATTAAAGTATCATATCAACATATGTTTTTTTACTAGGGGTGTAAAGATATATTGTGCCTATGACATATCGTGATACAAATGTAGTGATGATCCTTTGAACCACACGACTTCTGTTGAATCCTCTTGCTTGACTGGGTTCACAGACGAGGCTTAGATTAAGCCAGAACTGAACCTTAAGTTAAATTATGATATTTAAGTCACTTGAGACCAAGCAACGGCTCTGACAAGTTCATTTCAGTCTAAACAGATCAATCGATCATTTTAATCACAAGTCCTGTCTGTGAATCCATTGTTTTATTTCTCTTTTTAATGTTGCTCTTATAAGTTCTCTCTAAAGGCTTAGCTTTGTTATTCCTTTTCATTTAAATCTCTTAATCTTAATGGCTATAGTTACACGCAGAACGTTCACCTAAACCTTGAATGTTGTCTGTGACGAATGTTATTAAATCAAATGTATAGAAATAAGTTATTTGAATTTCAGTTTTTACATTTTGTACTAGAATCGTGATCACTGTGTTGCGCCGAATAGAAAGCTGAAGTGTATCGTTACGGATCTAGTTTTGACTCGATCATTTATAAAAGCACACTTGATTTTGTTCGACGTCACTGTAGATTTTAAACCAGACGTGCTCGCGGTCTATGTGTCTGCGCGTGCGCGCGTGTCAGCTCATGTGCACGTTTCTCCCGCAGGTGGCGCTGCGTCTGATCTTGCGCATTTGATTAGATGAGGAACTTTTAAAAACGTTCAGGTGTGAGTGTGTGAGGTCCGTCTGAACTGAAACTTTAACGAGGTAATGTTGCTTCACAACTCAAAATACTGAAATCATCGTGATGACATTTAGATGTAATGTGATTCTGTAACAGACGTTATCATGAGGGGGTTTATTACACAACACACACTCTTCATGTGTGTGAATCCAGTCCTTTAGTTTCTCATCATCTGTGTTTTACAGACATGCTGGTAAATTTACAGGATGAAACTGATGAAGGAATCGCATGACAAGAGCTCTAAAAAACACAGCAGCAGGTCAGACACACGCGCACATATTTCATAACATGTGTGTGTATAACAGCGATCTTTATTGAATCATGACGTGTGTGTGTGTGTGTGTGTGTGTGTCAGAGAGCAGAAGTGCACATCTTCATCTAAAGTGAAGCAGAACGGCGCTCACAGCTCAAAGGTGAACACATGATGACACAAGCTCATGACTGCATGAATGTTTAGTGTGTTTAAATCCTTCTGTGTCTGAACAGATGAAACCTTCAGATGTCACATCAATAGACGAATCTCTGCAGGTGTCTGCGGACATCAGGTGTGTGCGCGTGCGCGTGTGTAATCCAGTGGTTCTCAAACTCTTATCGATTCCATAGAGTGCATTACTTTGGCCCCCAAATAAAGAATTAAAATCTTACATCAAGAATTTTAATTAAACCCAAATACATTCATTTATAAAATGCTGGAACATCAATTCTATTGTTTAGTGGGCATTTTTTTCTGATGTTTCAATCTATCTTTCGTTATTTCATAAATTCCATAAAATCTGTGGCCCCTGGATCAGTCTTGGGTCCCCAGTTTGAGAACCACTGGTGTCATTCATTCATTCTTGTGTGTATATGTGATGCTATGATGTGTTTCAGCAGTAAAGTGAAGCATATATCTGGAGACACGGATGAGATGGATGTGGTGAGACCTCTTAAATCATTTAAAATCTGACAAGTGTTCTTGTTTAAATATTGAAAATGTCCCCTCACGTGTGTTTATTTTGCAGAATGTTACAGTAGGTCCTGTTGAAAGGCAAGTGTTCAGTTCCACACGCAAATGATCCATCTGATCATCTCTCAAACACAGCAGATAAACTGTTGGAACAAAAGACGCTGAACAAGAGTGTAATGTTTCTCCTCTTCCAGAGATCAGAATGATGGACACAAGAAATCACATTCATCAGAGAAGATCAACAAACACAAGGTTTGGTTTTACTCTCAATACTTCAAACGTGAACATGATGATTCTTCAGTGAACTGTGTTGTGTGATTTACTCTCAGTCACGGTCCAAAAGCAGCAAAGAGCGTCACAATGAGAAAGTGCAGAAGGACAGAACAGCAGACATGGACGTATGTGATCCTGAGACACAAACAGCAGATTCACATCAGGTCTAAAATATCTCAACACTGACATCTCACACAGATCCAGAACCTGTGTTTGTGTTCTGTGTGCGTGTAGATCAAGACAGAAGATCATGACGGCTGTGATTCAGCGGCTGACCGGCAGGCCAGTCCACCTGTCAAGATAAAGAAGAAGAAAGTCAAAGATGAGAAGACTGATGAGAAACACGACACGGCAGATAAGAATCACAGAGCCAGAAAGAAAAGAAAGAATGAAAGTTCTGAATGGGACCAACCAGAGAAAAAACCCAAAAAGATGAAGACAAACGAGGAGGAGGAGGAGGAGGAGGAGGAGGAGAAGAAGAAAGAAAAGATGAAGGACAAGAAAGATGAAGGGACAGAGAAATGGAAGTGGTATGTGTTTAGACTGTTCTCCTTCAGGTAGTCTGAATGATGCATTCACATGTTTTACATTATAACATAAGCTAGTCTGAGAGTTTTCAAAAACGACCTGTACCCAGATAGCACAATCCATCCGGCTTACGTCTATTTGACATCTGCATTTACATCTTACAGACATCTGCAATACGTAGTTTGCTCATCTGCAATACGTCTCGGAGACGTTTGAATGTCTGTAATACGTCTGCTAAAGATCTTGAGATTTGCTGCGTAAAAACATCTGCTAAACATCTTCGAAAGAGCAGATTTATATCCATTCTAAATCTTAAACATCTTACAGACGTCTTCAAGATGTCTATATAACGTCTGACAGCAGACGTCTCCAAGACGTATTCCAGATGAGCAAACTATGTATTGTAGATGTCAGCCAGATGTATGCGTGCTATCAGGGTATAGTGTTATCATACAATAACAGACCCTTTTCAGAAGTGAGATAATAATAATAGATGCCGTTTAACATGCTACCTATAGAAATTAACTTTTTAAGTCATTCTTTTAATTATATTAAGAAGAGAACATCTATCTGACATATTTGGTATTTAATCAAAATGAATGATGTAATTATTAGATTTTTTTACTCTGATGTGTGACTTCAGATCATTTATAAGAATTATAATTAAATTATTTCGTATACTTTATAATTGTAAAATAAACAGATTATAAGTCGATTAAATTGTTTACGTGTGACGGCCGGAACTGAATGTCACCGCTATTGTTTCGTCTCGAGCTCTAATAACTGAGGCGCGCGTCGCGACTGCGCATGTGCACACGAGCACACGCTCAAAAGCTTTTTTTCTATAGGGAATGAAGAAAGGTTTCTCCTTCATTCCGACAGTGATTTATATTTCAGTAAAACATTATAAATATGTCTCACTCGTACACTTTAAAAGACATTACACTCGAGCGGCTGCCGCTGAAGTTCTGTCACACTACTGCAGGTCAGCTCATGACGTCATCTGTCTTCATTCATCATATGATATATTTCACACAAAAACTATTGAGTCACATGATAATACACGTCATGTCTCGTCTTGAAGATATACTTGTGTAATGTTTCAAGTTATGATTTAGTGTTTTAGACTTGAATAAACTGAATTTCTTTTGCAAACTACTTGCTCTTTATTACATATTATTTATGTTCAAAGTCATTGATCTAAATCTCAGTTTTTCTCTTGTCAATAACGATTTCATGTGAGTGATATATCAATTTAATCTGTTGATTTTTTTTGTCGATGTTTAGGTGGGAGGAAGGCAAATCTTCAGATACTCAGAAATGGACGAGTCTTGAACATAAAGGACCGTATTTTCCTCCAGAATACGAGCCGCTGCCCAGTAACATCTCATTTAAATACGAAGGTAAGATGATGCTGTGATCGTGATGTTAAATTCGGTTTGAATGCAGTAACAGCAGGTTTGTGTCCGCAGGCAAACCTCTGAAACTCACTGCACAAACAGAGGAAATCGCCACTTTCTACGCCAAGATGCTGGAACACGAATACACGACTAAAGATGTGTTTCAGAAGAACTTCTTCAATGACTGGAGAGAGGTGAGGAGGAACTGTCTATAACTACACACAGATATCATTGATGTATATTTATCCTTTAAATGCTATAGAACCTTTCATTGCACAAACCATTAACGTGTTGTGTCAACAGTATGATCTATTGTTACTATTGAGATTACACATGATAACATGGCCGTGTTCTCAGTGAGCAGTTCACTAAAGAAGAACTCTTCAGAATGTGACTGACTGTGTCATGTTTGTGTCTTTTAAAGATAATAATAATGGAAACTCATGATTTAAGAGTATGATTTCTGCTTTGGCCTGCAGTGAATTACAGTAATAACTGTACACTGTAACTGTGTCTGTAGGAGATGACTAAGGAGGAGAGGAAGGTGATAAAGTCGCTCTCAAAGTGTGACTTTACAGAAATGCACAAATATTTTGTGGAGAAGTCAGAGGAGAGGAAGAACAAGAGTAAAGAAGAGAAGCAGGTGAGGTGATGTCAGATTTCCAGCAGCTCCAGCGGTGACTGAGTGTGTTTCTTCAGGTTCTGAAAGAGGAGGCCAGTCGTCTGTTGGAGGAGTACGGATTCTGTCTGCTGGACGGACACCGCGAGAAGATCGGAAACTTTAAGCTGGAGCCTCCGGGTCTGTTCCGCGGCCGAGGAGAACACCCGAAGATGGGTAAACTGAAGAAACGCCTCCAGCCTGAGGACGTCATCATCAACTGCAGCGCGTGAGACTCTCGACACTTTCACCTTCTGACCGTCTGTCACAGATAAAAGATTCTCTGTAGAGAAAACACGTCACTCACGTCATCGCAACCCGAGCTGTTTCTCTCCTCTATGATGTTTAGAGGTTCACGCTGATGTTTTCACCCAGAACAGCGACTGTGACGTTTCATAAATATTTCAACATTTATCATAAGATCTCTTTCCTGCTTGATTTTTGTCTCCTCAGAGACTCAAAGATCCCAGAGGCTCCAAAAGGACACAAGTGGAAGCGTGTGCAGCATGAAAACACAGTCACATGGCTGGTGTCCTGGGTGGAGAACATTCACGGACGACCCAAATACATCATGCTGAACCCCAGCTCTAAACTGAAGGTGAGAGCTCAGAGCCCTGAACACATGAAGCACTGACTGCTGGGTACTTGCTCACTGTGTGTGTGTGTGTGTGTGTGTGTGTTTGTGTGTGTGCAGGGAGAGAAGGACTGGCAGAAGTATGAAACGGCCCGTAAGCTGAAGATGAGTGTGAACTCAATCAGGAAAGAGTACAAACGTGACTGGACCTCCAGAGAGATGAAGACCAGACAGAGAGGAGTCGCTCTCTACTTCATTGATAAGGTCCGTCCGTCTGTCTGTCTGTCTGTCAATCCGTCCGTCCGTCACCATCAGCTCTAACAGCTCTAACCAGACACAACATTCTATGTAAAATTTTTCAAATATGCAGTTTGGTTTATTCATTTATGAATATAATTTAGTGTTGTCACGATACCAAACTTCGGTACCAGTCGGTACTAAATGTGACTCTACTTGCATTTCCCGCTATCATTTTGAGCGCTGCTGAACAGATTTTGAAAGATTGAGTGCTATTGAAAGGTATGAAAAGTTAGATTTTGACTTTGATAGAGTTTCAAACGTTTTAAGTTTTGTGTAACGTTTTTTTTTTTACGTTGTGTAAGCGCTCGGGAGAGATTGCCATGCAATGATCCTTTCACACACTTCCGGGTTCGGTTGCCCAAGCGCTCGCTAAGGAGCCATTCAAAGACATATCTGATGAGCTCAGAAACACAATGGCCAATCAGAGGACTTTTCATAATCTGTTCAACAGCGCTCAAAAGGATAGCAGGAAATACATGTAGAGTCACATTTAGTACCAAAGTTTGGTCTCGTGACAACACTGTCATATGTTATAAATCACGCATGTTTAGAAGTATAAAAACTGCAATGGTCAAGATGACAGAATATTTACCTATCAGAGAGCCGTGGAATAATCATGACATCTCCAGACAATCATATAAAGTACAGAAATGGCTTCAGATTCCTCGTTTGTGTAGTTTGTTGATGGTTTTCCTGCCCACAGAGTAAATGACGTTTGCCTTAATGTCATGTTCATTTAGAAGAGGAAAGCGTCTCATTATCATTCAGTGATCTTCTCATTTACAGCACAGTACTGTAACACTAAACTACACACTGTACTCGTGCGTGTTTGTGTGTGTGTTTGTTTGTGGGTGTGCGTGTGCGCAGCTGGCCCTGCGAGCGGGGAATGAGAAGGATGACGAGTCTGCTGATACGGTGGGTTGTTGTTCTCTGCGTGTTGAACACATCTCTCTTCACAAACGCATTGATGGACAAGAGTTTGTGGTGGAGTTCGATTTTCTGGGCAAAGACTCCATCAGATACTACAACAAAGTTCCAGTAGAGAAACAGGTGAGGACACACACATTAATCACACGATCAGTGACATCACTGCAGATGAGTTTTGAGATCACAAATCAGTCCTCTGGTCTCAGGTCCATCTGTTGTTTGCTCACAGGTTTTCAAGAACCTGAGGCGCTTCATGGAACACAAAGATCCAGAGGATGATTTATTTGACAGAATCACAGTAAGTGAGTTTGATGTCAGTGCTGTTGTGTGGTGTGATGATGTCTGAAACACATGTGTGCTGTTTAGACGGTCTATCTCAACAAAACCCTGAACGAATCCATGCCAGGACTCACAGCCAAAGTGTTTCGGACCTTCAACGCCTCCACCACGCTGCAGGATCAGCTGAGGAAACTGACCACAGGTCAGCTCTGACCCTTGACCTCTTACTGTCATTTTTCACCTGGTGAAAGAGTTTTCAGACTGTCTGTGGTGTTTCAGATGACATGACGCTGGAGGAGAAGATGCTGTCATACAACAGAGCGAACAGAGCCGTGGCTATTCTCTGTAACCACCAGAGGGCAGCACCTAAAACCTTTGAGAAATCAATGCAGCTGCTGCAGGAGAAGGTCATTTCATCTCTTTCCCTTTCTGACAACTAACTGAGCTTTGAGCTCAGGGTAAGACCAGTGTAAAGTTCAGTTTAATAATCATCATGTGTTAACTGGTAAAGCGTGATGTTTGCGACACCAATGTCAAGTGTTTGATTCCCAGTAAATGGTGCCCGTACTGATGTTGCATGATGAGGTTAAAGTTGAATGCCGTGTGAGTAGGTTTGTTTTTATTGGAGCAGGTAACTGCTGTATTGCTCGTGAAACGCCCGCGTGTGTCTCTGCCGCTTGACATCACGGGTCAGATGTTATGGATTGTGGGTGGGTTTGTGACTGTAGAGAATGAAGATGTTTAGAATGAGAGCGCTGATGGTACGGTGCGGGGGTCAAGGTCTCTGACAGCAGACGCTTTACAAACATCAGAAATAAACACGCCGATGGCAGAAAGAGTGATTCACAGCAGTTAAACCTGCATCAGCCCGCAGCGGGTCAACGGACGCTTAATCTCCTACAAGAATATCTACACAACACACAACACGAGTGTGTGAGATCTAACCCTGTCTGTCTCATTCTACAGATCAAGAAGAAAAAGGAACAAATTGAAGAAGCCAGGAAAGAGTTGAAGGGAGCCAAGCGCGCACATAAAGAAACTCCCAGCGACAAATCCAGCAAGTGAGAAACTCTGTTGACTCGCTCCACATCTCAAGGTCGCGTGAGTTCACGGTGTGCCAGCGGATTTCAATTTAAAAGCATCAAATATTCAAATGTGTCAACAGCCAACACACAAACACTGACAAACCGAGTTTTATTGAAGGAAAAACCGCTAGGATTTAGCCATAAATTCACCATTTCAAAGACATTTACATTAAATAATCTTCTTCATTCTTATTTGAAGTGACATGACATTTGTGTTTAACAAGTCGACTTCATCCATCAGGAGTTGAAGGGATAGTGAGTGAAGTGGGATGACACACTGATGCCTGTATGTTTTGATTTTGACTTCAATTCCAGCACAATCCACATGAAGAGGTTAATTTGATGAATTATACAGGCTGTGTGTGTGCCAGTGTGTGTGTGTGTGCGAGTGTTCGAGTGTGAGTGTGTGTGTGGTATTCATCACTGTGAAGGGACTAATGTCCCCAGAAAGCTAGCAATACCAGTAGACTTTGACCTGAAGGGGACATTTTTAGGTTCCAATGAGGAAAAGCAGCTTATAAATCACACAGAGTGATATTTATTGGACATATATGAGTGCAGAAAGGTTTGTGTGATAATTAGGTTTATGTGGTTGGATAGGCGATAGAATATTTCATGAGCCTGATATAAAATCAATGGAAGTCTATCGGGATTGAACGTCCCCATAAAACATGGATGTGTGTGTGTAAAGATGTGTTTTATTGTTTAGATGTGATCTGATACTCCTGAAGGTGGACATGAAAATGACTTGAATGGTTTAAATAAGCTTGGACAGCTGAGTGTCAAGATATTTCTCAGTGTTGTGTTGACGTTAGATCGGTTGAGATCCTGGACACACAAACACTCCTTCAATATGATACAGGTGTAACACAAACTCTCTCTGTGTCTCTCTAAGGCTGGTTGAGAAGAATGAGAAGAAGGTTCAGAATTTATGTGAGCAGTTGAAGAAGCTTCAGTTGCAGGAAACCGATCGCGAGGAGAACAAAGTGATCGCTTTGGGCACGTCCAAACTCAACTACCTGGACCCTCGCATCACTGTCGCCTGGTAACCACACACACACTGACATCTCAATGTCAATCAAACAATGCATCTTACTGTGAATCATAGCTCTGAAACCAGTAACGGTTCATATGATCTTAAATCACTTCTCACTTCATCATACATCATGTTCATTTGTGATCAGTCGCTGATTCCTCAAAACTGCTCAAAGAGGAGTTTCTCATCAGATGAATGTTGTGTTGTTAGGTGTAAGAAATATCAGGTGCCCATCGAGAAGATCTACAATAAAACTCAGAGGGATAAGTTTGCTTGGGCTATTGACATGACCGATGACGACTTCCAATTCTGACATCATCACAGCGACACAAACACGTCTGACGTAAAGATTTCAACTTGCCTTATTAATCTGTTCTATCATTATTTGTGGTGTTTTGTTTTGAGTTTTTCTGTTGTGTGAAATGTAAAAGGATCTATTAAATTCTACTGTAAAATCACAGCACCTCTCTCTGTGGCTTCTTTTCTGTTTTGAATTTGACTGACAGCTGTCAAACTCGTCAAAAACAAAGAAAATTGTCACTGTTCCTATCTAGACAAGATTGTTAAACATTTGAATATAAGCACAAGTAAGTGAAATGAATAGTAAAGGAGTTTTGTTATATTCCTGACCTTCAACATTTGATCGGGTGCTTCACCTGATGACTTTAAATGAGAGTAAAGGTGTGGATGTGAATCTTAACGTTTGTCGTCACACGAGTGAGTCACAGTCGCAGCACAGATGACACGACACATGTTGAGTTTGTGTAGATTTCAGCAGCGCTCTTGAGATCACACCGCAGTGACATTACAGAATCAGAAAGAGATTTTATTGTCAAGTGTGCTTGGACACAAGGAATTTGTCTTGGTGACATATCGCTTATTGCTCTCTGAACTCTTTCTAAATCATTTTGAATAAAATATTCTGCTAGACGAATAAATGTGAATGTAAGCTAGTGCACATACAGATTAAAACAGTGACAAGGCACAGGTAACAAAACATAAAAAATATGTGAGAGACGATACACATTTGACTAAAAGGACAATAGACAGTATATTGTATGCACAGATGTGCTATATACAAATTAAACTGTGATGTATACAGGTTATGCGAGAATGTGGATCACTGAGTATTATATATTACAGCATCTCATCTCTACTGCTGCTGATCCACACACACACACCAGTGTCTTCTGAATAATAACACACACACACACACACACACCAGTGTCTTCTGAATAATAACACACCAACACACACACACACACACCAGTGTCTTCTGAATGATAACACACACACACACACCAGTGTCTTCTGAATAATAACACACACACACACACACACCAGTGTCTTCTGAATGATAACACACACACACACACACACACCAGTGTCTTCTGAATAATAACACACACACACACCAGTGTCTTCTGAATAATAACACACACACACCAGTGTCTTCTGAATAATAACACACACACACACACACACACACACACCAGTGTCTTCTGAATAATAACACACACACACACACACACACACACACACACACACCAGTGTCTTCTGAATGATAACACACACACACACACACACACAAACACCAGTGTCTTCTGAATAATAACACACACACACACACCAGTGTCTTCTGAATAATAACACACACACACACACACACACACACCAGTGTCTTCTGAATAATAACACACACACACACACACACACACACACCAGTGTCTTCTGAATAATAACACACACACACACACCAGTGTCTTCTGAATGATAACACACACACACACACCAGTGTCTTCTGAATAATAACACACACACACACACACCAGTGTCTTCTGAATGATAACACACACACACACACACACCAGTGTCTTCTGAATGATAACACACACACACACACACCAGTGTCTTCTGAATGATAACACACACACACACACACATCCGTGTCTTCTGAATAATAACACACACACACACACACACACCAGTGTCTTCTGAATAATAACACACACACACACACACCAGTGTCTTCTGAATAATAACACACACACACACACACACACACACACCAGTGTCTTCTGAATAATAACACACACACACACACACACATACACACCAGTGTCTTCTGAATGATAACACACACACACACACACACCAGTGTCTTCTGAATAATAACACACACACACACACACACATACACACCAGTGTCTTCTGAATGATAACACACACACACACACACATCCGTGTCTTCTGAATAATAACACACACACACACACACACACACACCAGTGTCTTCTGAATAATAACACACACATACACACACACACACATACACACACACACCAGTGTCTTCTGAATGATAACACACACACACACACCAGTGTCTTCTGAATAATAACACACACACACACACACATACACACCGGTGTCTTCTGAATAATAACACACACATACACACCAGTGTCTTCTGAATGATAACACACACACACACACACCAGTGTCTTCTGAATGATAACACACACACACACACACACACACACACACACACCAGTGTCTTCTGAATGATAACACACACACACACACACACATCCGTGTCTTCTGAATAATAACACACACACACACACACCAGTGTCTTCTGAATGATAACACACACATACACACCAGTGTCTTCTGAATGATAACACACACACACACACCAGTGTCTTCTGAATGATAACACACACACACACACACACACACACACACACACACACACACACACACACACACCAGTGTCTTCTGAATGATAACACACACACACACACACCAGTGTCTTCTGAATGATAACACACACACACACACACACATCCGTGTCTTCTGAATGATAACACACACACACACACACCAGTGTCTTCTGAATGATAACACACACATACACAGCAGTGTCTCCTGAATAATAACACACACACACACACACACACACACACACACACACACACACACGGGTGTCTTCTGAATGATAACACACACACACACACCAGTGTCTTCTGAATAATAACACACACACACACACACACCAGTGTCTTCTGAATGATAACACACACACACACACCAGTGTCTTCTGAATAATAACACACACACACACACCAGTGTCTTCTGAATAATAACACACACACACACACCAGTGTCTTCTGAATGATAACACACACACACACACCAGTGTCTTCTGAATGATAACACACACACACACACACACACACACACACCAGTGTCTTCTGAATAATAACACACACACACACACACACACACACACCAGTGTCTTCTGAATAATAACACACACACACACACACACACACACCAGTGTCTTCTGAATGATAACACACACACACACACCAGTGTCTTCTGAATAATAACACACACACACACACCAGTGTCTTCTGAATGATAACACACACACACACACCAGTGTCTTCTGAATAATAACACACACACACACACCAGTGTCTTCTGAATAATAACACACACACACACACCAGTGTCTTCTGAATAATAACACACACACACACACCAGTGTCTTCTGAATAATAACACACACACTGATGGACATGAACTGTCCTGCGTATTCAAAAATTGGACTAAGGGATTCGGATGAACAAAAGTTGAAGTTTATTAATCAGAATACAGCGCGCTGGGCTGTCTCAGACCAAAAGAGTCTTCACAGAGAGTCAGCCCCGCTTCAAAAGTTTACATCATTTTTATATGTATGTGAGAGGGTGTATCTTCTTTCTTCAGAGCTCCGCCTCGTCTTTCCTCCATTCAGCTTCATTCTCCTTTGTCTGGAACACATCACATGACACAGCACAACACACATCCTATTCTCCTAGTTTTTCTAAAACATATCATAAGATATATCATAAGACATAGCACAAGACATAGCCCCAACACATATTCTGAAAAATACCACACATCCCCCACACAGTTTCCACATATGGTTTCCTTCTTAAAACCCTCGCTACATGGGTATGTGCGTTGCATGTACAGCATGACCTCAGGTCAAACAGCTGAGTTCTCGTGCAAACCCTCAAACTGCTGACCCTCTTCTTTGCACGCAATGCTGCACACACACACATAATTGTTCACACTAATACACACATTCTACTATTGATTATATATAAGCCATAAAAAGATAAACTGTAGTTAAAACCATAGACTGTAATTAAATGAACATTGTAATTAAAACATAGATTGTTATTAAAACCCTTCAATCCCTCTCTTGACCTCGAATAGAGGTCTTACAACTTCATCATTGTCATCACCATCAGTAAATTGGTTGTCAGACAACAGTGGCATACTGTAAGGGGGTTGGGGTGAGATCTTTCATTTCTATTGCAGCCACTATTAAACGGTTACATAATGATCTGATACATGGAATACAGCAACATCCACAGGTGACCAAAATTCCCACAAACACAGCCATAGACACAATTATATGGTTAAAATGAAAAAATAACACAAAGTTTATCATACCTGGTAAAATCAAGACTCACAGTTCCAGTGTGGGAAGTTCTGGTTACATATGCTTCCAAATCGATATGCACAGCTGTAAGGTGGGAAGTTGTGGTTACAGAAGCTTCCCTGAGTCTTTTGCCAATGCACCTTTTATACCCAAGAATGATATACTCAATGTTCATTGTGAATACAATAGTCATTGTGAAATTTAGTTTAACTCGTGGCTGACGAGATCATCAAATGGGATGCCAATTTATCTGTGAACAGGATTCCCCGATAAAGCCAATCCTCTTAGATTAGTGCAGGTAATCTCCTGAAGTTAAAAAGCTCTAATACATTCTTTGTTATGGTTTGAAGGAACTAAACTCCTTCACCCATCGCACCAAGAACCCTAAAACAATACCAAACATAATGTTCAAATCTTCATAACATGACTAAACATTATAAACACAATATAGAATGTGTAAGCCCTTTTCCAATGATCAAAGCCTGAAGAAATGTTGTGAATGAGAGAGGTGTGATAAGAAGAGTTCAGTTTGTGGACATCAACCCCTGATGGGAGGAAAGGATATCATTCCTCATGATATAGCAACAAATGGTGTTTGATTGTTTAGTCCCAGCTTTACAAACAACCTTAATTCTTTGCACTTTTACAGGTGCCTTACAGTTCCTCCCCTGAACCCTTGGGGCAATCTCAGAGCAGTCCAAAGGGGACATTGTTAGGCATTTTGTGTTCTTTATGTATCAATTACTGCAGAAGTCTCTGTAGAGATGGTACTGTACAGAGCAGGTGGATCTTTGCTGTTCTTTTGCCCAGGTTGGTTTCCACCTAAGTCTGATAGTCTGCATATAATTTGTTGTACCAAGTCCATTCAGTCAGAGCCCATGTGCTCTGTTCATAGAAGGTGTCTTCCCACCGAAGAGAAACATCTGTGTGTAGTAGTATCCTCCCCAGGATATTAATCTGACCCATTTATCCAAAGTTACCTCTATGTAGAAGGTATGGTTTGCAGGGCAGCTCCAAAGGTTAAGGAATTCTTCTCACTTTCTTTTATATGTTTTCTGCGCTCCCTTGTACTTCACCTTCAACACCCTCCCTCTCTTGGTCCTGAGATCTCAGGTCCACAGCCGTCTGTTCCAAAGACCTGTTTGGGGAATAACAAGCAACACAAGGAGACAAATGGTACCACGTGTCGCCTTTTCCTTGGAGGTGGACACAGTGGGATGTTCGTGAGGTACCCATGTGCACTGCTTCCGGTTTCAGATACATCTAGGAAGAAACTTAGAAACTAGTTAGCACAATTCAAATGAGCTCCATCTGTCAATTGTGCTTTCAATGTGATTCACTATCTAAACTCTGTCGGCTATGCAATGAAGCAGGGGGTCCCTTCCCCCTCCTCTTGTGGAATGTGTTTTTCCTTTTCTTCTCTGTCGGGGGCTGACTGCTGTGGTGTTTCACTGACTACCTTTACGAGTTGGTTTAATTTCTGTCTCAAATCATTTATTTCAGCCATTTTATCAGACAGGTCCACATGTACTTCCTTCATTTACTCTTACGGTAATAGTTTTGTCAATAATTGCAAGTCTGGATATAGTTTTTGGTTGGGGAATATGCTGTTTGTTCGAAGGTGTCTCCCTGTTCACTTCCTGACTTCTTTGTCTTTACGTTTTCTCCCCCCTCTCTTTTAACCGGACTCAGAGCAGTGGCCGTAAGCGCAATGCGTGTCCATATTCTTAATTCATCTTGCAATTTATTTTCTTGACTAAAATGTTTCCCTGCATTTATCCATTTATCCATTTTACATTTTTTTTTTTTTTTTTTTTTCCCTTTTCTGCATATCTTTTCAGTCTTACATGCGCTCTTTTCTCTATGTCCCTAACTTTTGGTGCTAGTGGGCTATGCACTTTTTCAGGTGCCTCCCAGACATTATCAATACACATCTGACTCCATTTTTCGCCTAATATCTTTGTTTCTTTCTTATGGTGTTTTACCTCTGCTTGGGCTAATATCATATCTTTCATACGATCCCATTGTTCATTTACAGGAAAACACCCATATTCGTCACATTCTCTATCAAATTCGCCTTCCATTTCAATGCTTAATATTTTGTATACCTTCAAACAATTTTATACAAACAATAACACACAATATCTATTTACTCTAAAATTTCGGGGGACCAACCACCCGTGTAATAAATGCGTGAGGACTTTCACCTCACGTCTTCTAAATTCGGGGGACCAACCGCCCGTGTAATAAATGCGTGAGGACTTTCACCTCACGTCTTCTAAATTCGGGGGACCAACCGCCCGTGTAATAAATGCGTGAGGACTTTCACCTCACGTCTTCTAAATTCGGGGGACCAACCGCCCGTGTTTAATTCAAATTAACAAACTTCAATTGTTGTTAAATTTGGTTTAAATAATGATCAGGAATATTGCAATTCAACACAATCAATTTAGAGTAGTCAATCAGCAGATGTTCGATAAAACAGGTCTCTGCTCACCTTTTTTATTCAGCCGGCTGTTGTGTTGAACCCAAGATTTTCCCTCTCCGTTTTGTCACTCTGTACTCTTTAAGGATTGTCCGAAATGTCCCTCTTTAGCCAATCACGTCGGGGTCACCATCTGATGGACATCAACTGTCCTGCGTATTCAAAAATTGGACTAAGGGATTCGGATGAACAAAAGTTGAAGTTTATTAATCAGAATACAGCGCGCTGGGCTGTCTCAGACCAAAAGAGTCTTCACAGAGAGTCAGCCCCGCTTCAAAAGTTTACATCATTTTTATATGTATGTGAGAGGGTGTATCTTCTTTCTTCAGAGCTCCGCCTCGTCTTTCCTCCATTCAGCTTCATTCTCCTTTGTCTGGAACACATCACATGACACAGCACAACACACATCCTATTCTCCTAGTTTTTCTAAAACATATCATAAGATATGTCATAAGACATAGCACAAGACATAGCCCCAACACATATTCTGAAAAATACCACACATCCCCCACACAGTTTCCACATATGGTTTCCTTCTTAAAACCCTCGCTACATGGGTATGTGCGTTGCATGTACAGCATGACCTCAGGTCAAACAGCTGAGTTCTCGTGCAAACCCTCAAACTGCTGACCCTCTTCTTTGCACGCAATGCTGCACACACACACATAATTGTTCACACTAATACACACATTCTACTATTGATTATATATAAGCCATAAAAAGATAAACTGTAGTTAAAACCATAGACTGTAATTAAATGAACATTGTAATTAAAACATAGATTGTTATTAAAACCCTTCAACACACACACACCAGTGTCTTCTGAATGATAACACACACACACACACCAGTGTCTTCTGAATGATAACACACACACACACACACACACACACCAGTGTCTTCTGAATAATAACACACACACCAGTGTCTTCTGAATAATAACACACACATACACACACACACACCAGTGTCTTCTGAATGATAACACACACACACACACCAGTGTCTTCTGAATAATAACACACACATACACACCAGTGTCTTCTGAATAATAACACACACACACACACCAGTGTCTTCTGAATGATAACACACACACACACACACACACACACCAGTGTCTTCTGAATGATAACACACACACACACACCAGTGTCTTCTGAATGATAACACACACATACACACCAGTGTCTTCTGAATAATAACACACACACACACACCAGTGTCTTCTGAATAATAACACACACACACACACCAGTGTCTTCTGAATAATAACACACACACACACACACACCAGTGTCTTCTGAATGATAACACACACACACACACCAGTGTCTTCTGAATAATAACACACACACACACACCAGTGTCTTCTGAATAATAACACACACACACACACCAGTGTCTTCTGAATAATAACACACACACACACACACCAGTGTCTTCTGAATGATAACACACACATACACACCAGTGTCTTCTGAATAATAACACACACACACACACCAGTGTCTTCTGAATAATAACACACACACACACACACCAGTGTCTTCTGAATAATAACACACACACACACACCAGTGTCTTCTGAATGATAAGTATGGTTCAACACCTTGAAATTTACACTTGTGTAAAAAGAATTTACCATGTAGAATAAAAACATATATATATTGATTGTTTACATTCTTATCAAAATTATGACAACCAAATAATTTTTGTAAGAATGAAGAGCAAAGAAATACTATAATCATTCCAAAACAAAGATGCATGTTTACATTCCAATAAAAGATGATAAATGGATTCTTCTTCAGCATCACAAAATGAACATAGTGATTCAATATCTGGAAAAAAAATCAAAGAAAACTTGGTAGGATAAAACAGATGAAGTAATTTGTAAGAAGTGTCCTTTACCTTGTTTGTTACTAAATATTTAGATATTTCCACTCACAGTATTAAAGGGATGCAGTATAGAAACAGAAAGTGGGGATATAGCAGAATCTTTAAGAAGTGTCATGACCCCACCAGGAATGACGTCCATTACGATTGCAAATTCTGGTGGAGTAAACAGTTAAGTTATATCTATTTAGAAATTCTGAATAAGAATACAAATATTCATCAGGTCTGATTACTTGAGGAACCAAATTAATATTATTACTGGCCCAAACTGGGAAAACAAAGAATTGTTTTTATAAAGAATATTACAATTATTCCACATAAAGCAACAATGTGGAATTAAATTATGTTTATAAACCATCAAGGCTTTTGTTTGGGAAAGTTTACGGGGCAGTTTTGTAGTATTTTATAGTTACATAATAATAAAAAAGAAGACCTCATACTTTAGACAAAATACTGTTAGGGACAATATTCCAACATAAGTCAGGTCTTGTTTAACACTGTCTTAGCCAATTCATCTTAAATGTATAATTTAGAGCAACAAAATCTAAACAATTTAAGCCACTACACTCATATTTGATTTTTACTGCTGACTTTTAGATATATTGCCTTTATGCTTCCACAAAAAATCAAATAACAGTCTATCAATATCCACACATCCAGATTTCTCAAGATATAAGGAGAGAGCAAGGTAAGTCATTCTTGATATACCCTCAGCTTTGGAAAGAAAGGTTCGGTCTCTTATGGACAAGTCTCTCTGTAACCATGAATTTAATTTTCTTTTAGTTTTTTCAATGATCGGGTCAAAGTTCAATCTACATCTGACTTTTTCATCTTCGCATATGGAAACACCAAGATAGGACACCTGTGACTTAACTGGGATGTTGTAAAGAGATAGAGAATCACATGTTTTAATGGCTACATTTATCAAGGTTTAAATATAATTCAGAAGGTGAAGAAAAAACCTTTATCTGTTTTCTGTATCATTTTTCAAAACTATAGAGACAAAATTCCCAACCAACAATCAACATTTTTCAAACCTCTTAACACTCGTTTCAATTGTTTGGATACAATACACACAAACCAAATATTATCTGGTCATTGAACTAAAACCAACTGTTCAAAATGACACGATTTAACATCAATGTATTCCCATTTCAAAATGCAACTCAAACATCACATCTGATGTGACTGTCAGTTCATTACATTACAATGATCTTACTGTCAATTGATACAATCTGCAAAATGATAAGCAAGAACTGCTTTATTTTTAAACTGTGTCCGCCTCACTCCATTTTATAAGGAGGTTGAGGTGGTATAATTGACGTGCCCCGTTTCTGTCTGGTCTTACCACCTCATAATTGGTGTGGAGTTTTGTTCTCATGTCCATTACATACTGAATTTCATTTTAACTAGCAGTAGGTCCGTTCTCCCAAGTTTTCCTTAGGACATCTTACAGCCCGCAGGGCTGACGGCCATAGAATAACTCAAAGCGGGAAAACCCTGTTGAGGCTTGGGGAACCTCGCACACGGCAAATAACAGGGGCTCCAGCCATTTATACCAATTTGTGGCGTCCTCATGAACAAACTTTCAGATCATGTTTTTTTTTAACGTACGGTTAAAACGATCGACCAGCTTGTCCATTTGTGGGTTGTATACGCTGGTCCGAATTGTTTTCACCCCAAATAACCTGTATAATTTGCGGAGTGTCCGTGACATGAACATCGTGCCTTTATCCTTGAGAACCTCTTTGGGGATTCCCACGTGGGAGATTAACGAGAACATTGCGTCCGCCATTGCGTCCGCCAGGTGGGTTATCCAGATAACCGCACCAATCTCCATAACCGGACTAGACCTGATGAAGTGGTCCGGATCCCCAAACCGCCAACAGACTGGCCCAGGTCTACCCGCCGCCCCAGTGGCTGGAAGCAGGCCAAGGGATTGGCGAGAAGAGGAAGGTGTGGAAGAACGGGAGGGCGCCACCCCGCCGGTCGTCTCCCCACGCCTGAGATCGGCCCTAACGTCCTGCAAGGAGAGGGGTGCCAGGCATCGGCCACAGCCTGCGGCACCGGGCGGGAACTAGGAGAAGGGAAGACAAGAAGGAGAGAGGACAGAGGATAGAGATCTACCGACCCCAAGGCACGACGTCATGCGATCCTCCGCCAACTGGACAGCTTGGGTCAGCGACGCCAGCCGGTGGCAGTGGACCCATTGGGCGGCTCTAGCGCGCAGCCGTCCCACGAACTGCTCTAATACCACCTTCTCCACGTCGCTGTCGTCCTCCAGAAGCCATTTGCGGCAGGCATCCCGGAGCTGTTGGGCAAACACGAAGGGATGGCCACCGTCCCCAAGCTCCAGCGATTGAAACTGCAACCGCTGCTGCTCCGGGGTTCGTCCAACCCACTGTAGGACTACCTTTCGGAGGTGTGTGTAATCTAGGAGGTTCTGTACTGGCAGCTTTTGAGCCACGAGTTGCACCTCCCCGAACAGCAGTGGAATGAGTCGGCAGCCCAGCCCTCGCGGGGGCAGTCAGATACATCCGCCAAGCTCTCGAAGAGGTATATGAAGGCCTCCGGGTCGTCCTGGGGTTGCATCTTGTGGAGCAGTATGGGAGTCGAAGGGACGCTGGCCGCTGGTGCTCTCTCGGTTCGCCCCCCTTGATCAATCCATCTCCAGAACAGCTCGCGGTCATCCAACTGGGTCTGGAAGAGTCTCTGGAACCTCTTCTCCTGCTCTCCCTGCAGACCCAGCAAGACTTGATGTTTCTCCTGATGGAGACCTATGAGTGTGTGGATCACTTCCTAAAACATTGAGGCTGGCGGGCTCTGTATAGCGGCGACGTTCTCCTACCTTCACGGGTTTCGGCACCAATGTAGTGTGGTTCAATAATAACTAAGAAGGAAGGAGATAGGGTTGGCGTGTCTGAGGAGATTCTTTTAATTTCAAAATTAAACATGAATCTAAAGTAAATAATATTTAAATATGACCTCCTGGCACATAAGTTTTATTTTGTTATTTCTATTCCCAGCGTACGTTCTCTACATGCTTTTGTGCTCTCAGCAAAATTCCCTCTCTCGATCCTCCCCTTGTGCTTGCTTTTATACTATTATTTCATCATCATTCTTTATCAAACACGTTTCTATGGTCTGGTGCACTATATTTAACAGAGCACATTTTTAAACTTGACATCACTGTATGTGCAATTGCCCTTGTAATAGGTTTTGTGGTTTTAAAAAGTTAATGGCATCTCATAACCGGTGATTGTTTTCACACTGTGGTTTGCATATATAATGAGCTGAGTGATATACTCAACCTAGTGAAAATATAGAGTCGGCAATGTGAAATGGAAGATGAAGACTACGTGGTGGTCAAAGCAATGTCACGGGACAAGCACCTCTTCTAGGAGGTGGTCAAAGGTCTTGTTTGAGAGGAGTGGGTGAAGGTGAAAGACGAGAGGATCACATCATAGCCAGTTTCACCATGCTTGAATGGTGCAAGAATGGTTTCAGGCCCATGAACAATATGTCGCATGGTATTTATCGCCATCACAATTCTTCTCCACAAGGATGTGGAAGGTATATGATAGACACCCTCGTGAACAAGTCACTCTTCTCCAGCCCATGGATGATCCTTGCAATGACATCACTACAGACCAATGTCATGCTTGGATTCGCAATGCCAGAAGATTTTTTCCCCTGGATGTCTACCTAATGAAAACATCCAGTGTGGTGTGGATGAGAACCTGTGGCCAAATCCTCAAGAACGACTTGATGAAAAAATAGACATGCAGCGAGGAACATTCCGGATGACATTTTCCTGTTGTGTTGTTCTGCTTTTGAACATTTTTCCTTGCTGTAAATGCATTTTGTTATTCTGTAAATATAAGCCTTATTTACATTTACATGTATGCAGATGCTTTTATCCAAAGCAACTTACATTGCAGTATACTATACATTTATACTTAGGTATCTTGGTCCTTTTAGACCAAGATGGCGGCGCGTGAACATCGCGAGGCTCAGCGTCTCTCCAGTTTTAGCAATTATATAGTGTTTTTCTTGCTCATCTCGGGCCTGTTCGTACAGAACAGTTGTGCCTTCACATCGTACACCCGGCAGGAGCTTTTGGATATCGGTTTGCGCATTCCCGGAAGTTATATCAGCAACATTCAACTCGTCCCTGAGATCATCAAAACATCCGATGCTACGCACCCCACACGGCCGGGCGGAAGTGCTCGTCGGCGGCGTCGAGATCGTAAACAAAGGCGGGGAACGCGCGGAGGGCTAAGAGCTAAGCTAAAGCTAACACCACACCGGCTCTCTTTACCCAGCATTTTCCTTGCTAATGTACGATCATTAGTGAACAAAATGGATGAGATTCGACTCCGCATCATCAACAACAAAAGACTTTTAAACTGCAATGTCATAATCTTCACGGAAACATGGCTACACAGCGGCATACCGGACAACGCTATTGAGTTAGCGGGCTACAACACACACCGGGCGGATAGAACGGCAGAGGAATCCGGTAAGACAAGAGGAGGTGGACTGTGCATTTATGTCAATAAAGCTTGGTGCACGAACTCTGTTATTGTCGGGAGACACTGCTCGGCTAACCTTGAGTTTCTCATGGTTAAATGTAGACCGTTTTATCTGCCACGGGAATTCACTTCCACCATGTTAACGGCAGCTTATATTCCACCGGATGCTGATGCCAAGCTTGCTATGAAAGAACTTCATGCAGCCATCAGTAAACAACAGACTGCTCACCCGGAGGCTGCATTTATTGTTGCGGGAGATTTTAATCACTCTAACTTAAAGACAGTGCTCCCTAAATTTCATCAGCATGTTTCCTGCCACACAAGAGGAAACAAAACTTTGGATCATGTCTACACAAACATGGCTGAAGCTTACGCCGCGACACCCCTCCCCCACCTGGGTCAATCTGATCACCTTTCTTTGTTCCTCACCCCCAAGTACTCACCTCTCATTAATCGTGTGAAGCCATCAGTGAAGACCATCAAGGTGTGGCCTGCGGGGGCAGACTTCACACTCCAGGAAAGGTTTCTACACACAGACTGGAGTATGTTTGCTTCTCAGGCAACCAGTGGCTCTCACACGGACATAGACAGCTACACCTCTTCTGTATTGGACTACATCAATACCACCATTGATAGTGTCACAACTCAGAAGCAGATCACCATATACCCCAATCAGAAACCATGGATGAACAAGGAAGTGCGCCTCCTGTTGAAAGCACGCAACACCGCCTTCAGATCAGGTGATGCACAGGCCTATAATACTTCCAGGGCAAATCTGAAGAGGGGCATCAGAAAGGCCAAGCACTGCTACAAGTTGAAGCTAGAGGAGCATTTTACCAACTCTGACCCTCGACGCATGTGGCAGGGCATCCAGGCCATTAGTGACTACAAACCCAACCACTCCATCCCCATAGCCACAGATGCTGCCTTTCTGAACGAGCTTAATGACTTTTATGCACGCTTTGAGAGAGACAATAAGGAACCCGCCACCAGGCTCACACCTTTTACTGACCACCCAATCATCACACTTAACTCCACAGATGTTTACACTGCACTAAGCCGGATAAACGCACGTAAGGCTGCTGGCCCCGATGGCATCCCTGGTCGCGTACTCCGGGCATGTGCGGAGCAGCTCGCTGGGGTCTTCACGGATATCTTCAACCTGTCCCTTGCCCAAGCAGTTGTTCCAGCATGTTTCAAATCCACCTCCATTGTTCCCATTCCAAAACATTCCAGCCCGACATGCCTGAACGACTACCGCCCTGTAGCACTCACACCCATTGTTATGAAGTGCTTCGAGCGGCTGGTCTTGTCACACCTAAAAGACTCTCTACCATCCACACTGGACCCATACCAATTTGCCTACCGCAGCAATAGGAGCGTAGATGATGCAGTGTCAATGGCGCTGCACTCCGTGCTCACACATCTGGATAATAAGGACACTTATGCACGCATGCTGTTTGTAGACTTCAGCTCTGCATTCAATACCGTCATCCCTTCCAAGCTAATCAGCAAACTTGGAAACCTAGGCATTAACAACTCAACCTGCAACTGGATTATGGATTTCTTGACGAACAGGCCTCAGCTTGTTAGGTTAGGCCACATCTGCTCCACCACCATCACCCTCAACACTGGTGTACCACAGGGCTGCGTACTGAGCCCCTTCCTCTACTCCCTTTTCACACTCGACTGCAGGCCTGTGAATGGATCTAACTCCTTCATCAAGTTCGCAGACGATACAACAGTGATTGGTCTCATCAGCAACAACGATGAGACTGCTTACAGGGAGGAGGTACGGCACCTGGCCACATGGTGCTCAGACAACAACCTGCTCCTTAACACCTCCAAGACAAAGGAGATCATCGTGGACTTCAGGAAGGCGAAAGGAGGCACACACGACCCCATCCACATTAACGGGATGGCTGTTGAACGTGTTTCCAGTTTTAAGTTCCTGGGGACCCATATTTCGGAGGACCTGTCCTGGACCACCAACACCTCATGCCTGGTCAAGAAGGCTCACCAGCGTCTCTTCTTTCTGAGGACACTGAAGAAGAACCAACTGTCTTCAACTATCCTGGTGAACTTCTATCGCTGCACGATAGAGAGCATCCTGACCAACTGTGTCACAGTCTGGTACGGGAACTGTTCTGTTGCTGAGCGCAAGGCACTGCAGCGGGTGGTGAAAACAGCCCAGCGCATCACAGGGACTACACTCCCTTCCATTGAGGACATCCAGGGGAAACGCTGTCTGCGTCGAGCTCGCAGCATTCTCAAGGACTCCTCTCACCCCGCTCATAGACTGTTTACTCTCCTGCCTTCCGGTAGGCGCTTCAGGTGCCTCCGGACAAGAACCAGCAGACTAGGAAACAGCTTTTTTCCCAGAGCTGTTTCATTATTGAACTCTGCTCCCCACTGATTCCACTAACCCTCATAACTTTAACTTTAATGCTGCTACTACATTGTTTACATTGCATAACAGGGCTGCATCCATGACTGAACTGTACACACCAGTACTTCATGTTATCTGCTCTACCGGACTGTTTAAACACACATAGCATCATTTCCACTCTATACTGCTCACTTGCACACCAGGAATATTACACTGAATGCTCATTTGCACTAATAAACTACTTCCATAACTGAATTAACTCATCTACTGCACTGTAACTCATCTATTGCATTTATTGCATAACTAACTGCATCTACTCATCTATTGCACTGTAACTTCAATAACTGCATTAACTCATCTACTGCACTGTAACCTTAATAACCGCATTAACGCATATACTGCACTGTAACTTCAATAACTGCACTAACTCACCTAATACACTGTAACTGTATTATCTGCATCTACTCATGTATTGCACTATAACTTCAACAACTGCATTAACTCATGTACTGCACTGTACCTTTAATAACCGCATTAACTCATCTACTGCACTGTAACTTTAATAGCTAATGTCTGTAACTATTGCACACTCAAGTCACTTGCACTATTGTATTGTCTATATTGTTATCTGTTCATAACCACCTGTACATTAATGTTCACAGTATATAGCCTTCTGTATATATTGTTCATAGTACATACCGACTGTCATATTTTCATACAACATTTGTATAGTATTTTCCTAATATTGTATTCTGTATTTATTCACACTGTATATCTGCACTTGCTAATTGCACTTCTGGTTAGACCTAAACTACATTTCGTTACACTGTACTTGTATATGTGTAATGACAATAAAGTTGAATCTAATCTAATCTAATCTAATCTGCAATCTCCTGGATTCGAACCCACAACCTTGCGTTGTGAACGTAATGCTCTTACCACTGAGCTACTGAAAAGCTTATTTAAAGAAAGCAATGCAACGTGCACAGTTTTGAACACTTGCATAACCTGTGTTAAAGTATTGACTGTTAAGAGTTTTGTGTCTACAGTTTTGAAACATGACATCAAGGTTCTGAAATTGGTGAAATTAATAATTATTGAAAACAACTGTCATTGGGAAGCAGCTGTACACATTGTGAAACAAACAAGACCTTCAATCTTGGCATCTGAGGAAAACTGTTTAAAACTGTGTGTTGTATCATCTATAAAACTGATTTTTTAGTTGTCTTGGCGAGTTTGTGTGCTGCAGTTTCTGGGCTACTTGTCAAAGGAGTGTTGGTCTGAATGTGTGTGTGTCTGTGCGTGTTTGTTTGTTTTTGTGTGTGTTTGTGTCTGTGTGTTACGTGTTTGTTTTTGTGTCTGTGTGTTTGTGTCTGTGTGCGATGTGTTTGTTTGTTTTTGTGTGTGTCTGTGTGTGACGTTTTTGTTTGTTTTTTGTTTGTGTCTGTGTACGACGTGTTTGTTTGTTTTTTGTTTGTGTCTGTGTACGACGTGTTTGTTTGTTTTTTGTTTGTGTCTGTGTACGACGTTTTTTTTTTTTGTGTGTGTGTGTTTGTGTCTGACGTGTTTGTTTGTTTTTGTGTGTGTTTGTGTCTCTCTGCGAGGTGTTTGTGTTTTTTTTGTCTGCGTTTGTGTGTGTTTATTGTTTTGTTTTCTGTGTGTGCATGTTTGTTTGTGTGTGCGTCAGGGGCGCAACTACACATTTTCTGAGGGGTATTCGAGATCAGCATTGGTCCCCTCATTGGCCACCCCTATAAAGAAAACACACAAGACATAAAAAATCTGCAGACAAGTTGAATATTACCTTTGGAATTATTCTGGTTATATTTGACATCATGTGAAGTTGACAATCAGATTTGCACCTATAACAGAAGCATCAGAAACACTTCTTCAACTGCTTCACTGTGTAACAGATACACAATTCTTAAAGGAAAATAACAACCTGAAAAATAATGAAACAAAAGAGCAAAACGTAGTTAAATGTTCAGACATACACAAAAAATAAGGGCTTAACCTAACAATTATTTTGATCATTGTTTTCTTGATTAATCGGATAACAGGCTAAACTTTTTTTGATTTGATCTTTTGCTTAATACAACTAAATAAAACCCTAAATAAGGCTATTTATTGTATTCTTCGAAAAGTGAGTTTCACTAATGTGGTCTCGAATTTTAACATTTAATACCTATAACAAAAAAGCTTTTCCAGTTTTAAACAATAAAGGGTCTTTGAATATCCCAAATATAAGTAAGAATCGAGTTGTAGCCAATCAGAGATCTCTTGGTTAGGAAATAAACTTATTTTGATCTTCAATTTTATACATTTACATGATTCCCTTTGCTTCAACAAAAGCAATAAAGAATAAAGTCGAAATGTTACGAGAATAAAGTCGAAATGTTTCGAGAATAAAGTCGAAATGTTACGAGAATGAAGTCGAAATGTTACGAGAATAAAGTCGAAATGTTACGAGAATAAAGTCGAAATATTACGAGAATAAAGTCGAAATGTTACGAGAATGAAGTCGAAATGTTTGGAGAATAAAGTCGAAATGTTACGAGAATAAAGTCGAAATGTTACGAGAATGAAGTTGAAATGTTTTGAGAATAAAGTCGAAATGTTACGAGAATAAAGTCGAAATGTTTCGAGAATGAAGTTGAAATGTTTCGAGAATAAAGTCGAAATGTTACGAGAATGAAGTCGAAATGTTACGAGAATAAAGTCGAAATGTTTCGAGAATAAAGTCGAAATGTTACGGGAATAAAGTCGAAATGTTACGAGAATAAAGTCGAAATGTTACGAGAATGAAGTTGAAATGTTACGAGAATAAAGTCGAAATGTTACGAGAATGAAGTTGAAATGTTACGAGAATAAAGTCGAAATGTTACGAGAATGAAGTCGATATGTTACGAGAATGAAGTCGAAATGTTACGAGAATGAAGTTGAAATGTTACGAGAATAAAGTCGAAATGTTACGAGAATGAAGTCGATATGTTACGAGAATGAAGTTGAAATGTTACGAGAATAAAGTTGAAATGTTACGAGAATTAAGTCGAAATGTTACGAGAATGAAGTCGAAATGTTACGAGAATAAAGTCGAAATGTTACGAGAATAAAGTCGAAATGTTTTAGAGAATAAAGTCGAAATATTACGAGAATGAAGTTGAAATGTTACGAGAATAAAGTCGAAATGTTACGAGAATAAAGTCGAAATGTTACGAGAATGAAGTCGAAATATTTGGTGAATAAAGTCGAAATATTACGAGAATAAAGTCGAAATGTTACGAGAATGAAGTCGAAATGTTTGGAGAATAAAGTCGAAATGTTACGAGAATAAAGTCGAAATGTTACGAGAATGAAGTCGAAATGTTTTGAGAATAAAGTCGAAATGTTACGAGAATAAAGTCGAAATGTTTCGAGAATGAAGACGAAATGTTACGAGAATAAAGTCGAAATGTTACGAGAATAAAGTCGAAATGTTTGGAGAATAAAGTCGAAATGTTACGAGAATGAAGTCGAAATGTTACGAGAATGAAGTTGAAATGTTTCGAGAATAAAGTCGAAATGTTACGAGAATAAAGTTGAAATGTTACGAGAATGAAGTCGAAATGTCACGAGAATGAAGTTGAAATGTTTCGAGAATAAAGTCGAAATGTTACGAGAATGAAGTTGAAATGTTACGAGAATGAAGTTGAAATGTTACGAGAATGAAGTCGAAATGTTACGAGAATAAAGTCGAAATGTTACGAGAATAAAGTCGAAATGTTTTAGAGAATAAAGTCAAAATGTTACGAGAATGAAGTTGAAATGTTTCGAGAATAAAGTCGAAATGTTACGAGAATGAAGTCGAAATGTTACGAGAATAAAGTCGAAATTTTATGAGAATAAAGTCGAAATGTTACGAGAATAAAGTCGAAATGTTACGAGAATGAAGTCGAAATGTTTGGAGAATAAAGTCGAAATGTTACGAGAATAAAGTCGAAATGTTACGAGAATGAAGTTGAAATGTTTTGAGAATGAAGTCGAAATGTTACGAGAATGAAGTCGAAATGTTACGAGAATGAAGTTGAAATGTTTCGAGAATAAAGTCGAAATGTTTCGAGAATAAAGTCGAAATGTTTCGAGAATAAAGTCGAAATGTTACGAGAATGAAGTTGAAATGTTTCGAGAATAAAGTCGAAATGTTACGAGAATAAAGTCGAAATGTTTGCAGAATAAAGTCGAAATGTTACGAGAATGAAGTCGAAATGTTTGGAGAATAAAGTCGAAATGTTACGAGAATAAAGTCGAAATGTTATGAGAATAAAGTCGAAATGTTTCGAGAATAAAGTCGAAATGTTACGAGAATGAAGTTGAAATGTTACGAGAATAAAGTCGAAATGTTACGAGAATAAAGTCGAAATGTTACGAGAATGAAGTTGAAATGTTTGGAGAATAAAGTCGAAATGTTACGAGAATAAAGCCGAAATGTTTCGAGAATAAAGTCGAAATGTTACGAGAATGAAGTTGAAATGTTTGGAGAATAAAGTCGAAATGTTACGAGAATAAAGTCGAAATGTTACGAGAATGAAGTTGAAATGTTTCGAGAATAAAGTCGAAATGTTACGAGAATGAAGTAGAAATATTACGAGAATGAAGTTGAAATGTTACGAGAATGAAGTCGAAATGTTTCGAGAATAAAGTCGAAATGTTATGAGAATGAAGTTGAAATGTTTCGAGAATAAAGTCGAAATGTTACGAGAATAAAGTCGAAATGTTACGAGAATAAAGTCGAAATGTTACGAGAATGAAGTCGAAATGTTTGGTGAATAAAGTCAAAATATTACGAGAATAAAGTCGAAATGTTACGAGAATGAAGTCGAAATGTTTGGAGAATGAAGTCGAAATGTTACGAGAATAAAGTCGAAATGTTACGAGAATGAAGTTGAAATGTTTTGAGAATGAAGTCGAAATGTTACGAGAATGAAGTCGAAATGTTACGAGAATGAAGTTGAAATGTTTCGAGAATAAAGTCGAAATGTTTCGAGAATGAAGTTGAAATGTTTCGAGAATAAAGTCGAAATGTTACGAGAATAAAGTCGAAATGTTTGCAGAATAAAGTCGAAATGTTACGAGAATGAAGTCGAAATGTTTGGAGAATAAAGTCGAAATGTTACGAGAATAAAGTCGAAATGTTATGAGAATAAAGTCGAAATGTTTCGAGAATAAAGTCGAAATGTTACGAGAATGAAGTTGAAATGTTACGAGAATAAAGTCGAAATGTTACGAGAATAAAGTCGAAATGTTACGAGAATGAAGTTGAAATGTTTGGAGAATAAAGTCGAAATGTTACGAGAATAAAGTCGAAATGTTTCGAGAATAAAGTCGAAATGTTACGAGAATGAAGTTGAAATGTTTGGAGAATAAAGTCGAAATGTTACGAGAATAAAGTCGAAATGTTACGAGAATGAAGTTGAAATGTTTCGAGAATAAAGTCGAAATGTTACGAGAATGAAGTAGAAATATTACGAGAATGAAGTTGAAATGTTACGAGAATGAAGTCGAAATGTTTCGAGAATAAAGTCGAAATGTTATGAGAATGAAGTTGAAATGTTTCGAGAATAAAGTCGAAATGTTACGAGAATGAAGTAGAAATGTTACGAGAATGAAGTTGAAATGTTTCGAGAATAAAGTCGAAATGTTACGAGAATGAAGTAGAAATGTTACGAGAATGAAGTTGAAATGTTACGAGAATGAAGTCGAAATGTTTCGAGAATAAAGTCGAAATGTTACGAGAATGAAGTAGAAATGTTACGAGAATGAAGTTGAAATGTTACGAGAATGAAGTCGAAATGTTTCGAGAATGAAGTTGAAATGTTACGAGAATGAAGTTGAAATGTTACGAGAATGAAGTAGAAATGTTACGAGAATGAAGTTGAAATGTTACGAGAATGAAGTCGAAATGTTTCGAGAATAAAGTGTTATTAGAGAACACGGCCTTACGTTAAATAACTTGATTTACAGAGATGAAATGATAATCGATGTTTATCCATTTGGACATTGTTTTTACTTGTCAATACTTGTTTTTAATTTTCATGTTCTTTTCTGCGCTTTGGGAAGTTTCTTTGCTCAAACCATTTGGCTGTCATAGAGTGATTATATAATGAGTGATAACATGATAACTTGATTAAATAAAATAAATTGTTATTGAACTCGTTTGAAATGGTAGAAACTAAAACGTTTTAGATAATGACTTTTTTGTTATATTTTTTATTATTTTGACGTTTTATTAAAAAAAGTTCAGAAATGTTTAGAAATATATAGGCTTACTGCATACCCCACTTTTGTGCAACTTGTGTGCGTATGTGTGTGTGTGTGTGTGTGTGCGCATGTTTGTTTTTACATTTACAGCATTATACTACACATTACAATGGTATTTGCAATCCCATGGGATCGAGCCCACAACCTTGCATTGTTAACACAATGCTTTTACCACTGAGCTATTGGTTGTTGTGTGGTTATCAAGTGAAACACAAAAGAAGATATTTTGAGAAATGTCCATCAGTGGAAGTCAATGGAGTTCAGTGTTGTTTAAAATCATTCTTATTTCTGGATGAACTCTTTGTGTTCATCTGATCGTTTATTTCATGTCACACAGTGTTTTTATGGGGTGGGACAGGAATATTCTCACTTTCTCTCGGCCATCATAAGAGAATGAGTTCAGTGTTTGTCTTTTGTTTTCTGCTCCACACGCTCGGATTCTCCTCCTTCATGTGGTTTCTTATATGCTTTTGACATGGAAAACAAATAAACTTTTGACCATAAAAAGGAGTCCCATTAAGAAACACAAAGGAAAGAAACACTGCCGCATGTTTTCGATGGATTCTGCGGCTTCAGTTTGTGTTTGGAACTAAACCATTAGGAGTTCTGGATTTAAACTCAGTTCACATGGTTCTTATTTACAGTCCAGCTTTTGATTCTTAGATCCCCAAAAACAACTGTGCTGATTCTCCAAGGGTTTAGAGTCGATGTGAATACAGAAGTAACTGCTCACATTCTCTCAGTTTTACTATAGCTGTAAATGTTCCTGTGATGTGACAAATGAATTTAATAAAAGCACAAATACAAATGTGAGCGTCTAATGGCGGCATGAATAATAAATTATTATTTCAAACATTCAACAGTTTTTAGGACACATCCATTTCCCAAACGTATTTGGTGAGGTTTCACACAAGAAATGTTCACCAGGGGAGAAATTTACCACGGAATTTACATCAAGGACGAAGCAGATTTATTCTCTTTACAAAACATTCTTTTCCTGATCAGTCAGAAATGAAAAACACTCTGGCCTTGTGAAGGAGATTTCGGAGGTTGTAATTCTCTCGTGTGGATGTTTTTGTGTGTCTTTGTCCTCAGGATGAGTAATTCGGACACTTCTGTGGTTTGGGTGTAGAATCATCAGAGAGAAACTGTTCTCTGTCAGACGTGTGGTGTGATGTCAAATGTTGTCTCGTGAGGCCGTGGAAGCGGCTATATTGTTTGTCTATATTTCTTGTGTTCTGTAGAGAAGGTGAAAGTCTGTAAACAGAACAGCTGCAGAGACGCTGGCTGGAGGTGTTTGTGTTTGTCAGAGGAGCAGATGCTGAAGACGCTTACATCTGTTACAGCAGCTCGCCTCAGTCTGTCAAACGCTCCGCTCAAAATCAAATCACTTCTCTAGGAGTAATGCTTGCTGAAGCACAACACATTCAGCCTTTGAACTCTCAGTGTCGGCCATGTATTTTTCATGACACGCTGCTGCTTGTGTATGCGGTGGAAGAGCGTCTAATGATCCATTCTGTGCTAATAGCGGACACGCTCTTCAGTTTTCACTCATACATTTATTCATCGCATCTGATCAAGTGGCTGTTTTCATCTGATTAAAGAAACACGGCTTTACTGTAAGAAGAAGTCCTGTTTACTTCCAGCATCGCTCCAGCGTCACCTCAACGGGGTCATGTGACCTATGAACTCAACTCACCCTCACACACAAGTTAAAAGCTACGAGGAGAAATGTGTGAAAGGATTAATTGACTTAAAAAATGAGGATTCTGTCTTTAATCATAACGGCGAAGGGAAAATACAATAAGATCTCTTCTTAAATGATTTGGAAACAGTGGTTAAATCAGACCTGTGTTTATTTTGCAGATTTTTGTTTCTTGAGCTCCTGTAGATCTGTGAAATGTTTCCTCACACATATATTTTTGGTCCTGTCAAATATGTTCAGGTTCCACGTTGGTTTGGTGGCGCTGGAGAAATGAAGCAAATGCTGCGGGAGACTTCATGAGACAACAGCATTACAAGAGAACCTTCACACATCACACCATGATGATGATGATGATGATGATGCTCTTCAACATGTGATTCACCATCAAACGATTCATTTGTTTAGTGATGTTTGTTCATCATCATTTACTCCTCTCATCACGTTCTGTTCATCGGCTCTGATCTCAGACACACTGATGGAGCTTCTAACCTAAAGATTCAAACCACTGAACAGATGATTCAGAAACATCACTGTGCCCTTGAGACGTCTGTACTGTAAGTCCTGTCGTATGAGAAATGATCCGACACCTGGGCCGTGTTTTCTGTTTCAGTCACAGGGAAGAATACAACAACACTGACACACCATTCCAGTAATGCCATCAATTATACATTTCAAAAGCACAATTTACACTGAAACCACCACAATGAGCTCTGAACCCAATGCCAAAAAGTGCCTGTGTGTGTGCTGTGGGTCATCTTCATGTGCTTCAGTTTTAAACTGGTATGAAGAGTGTTGAATATAAATGTTATAAGTGAAGATGTGAGCAAGTGTTTCTTGAGGTTGTATCTCATTAAAATGAAATATAAGAGCCAGTAAAACATTAATAAGTGATGAAGCAGCTTGACAGAACAGACTGGAATCCTTTTCTTCATTTATGTGTCGTGTGTTAGACGAGTAAAAACTCTTGGGCTGTAAATGTCATTATGTGTCTCCCACACCTGTTGTTTTTATACCTGAGCGCCTTTCATATATATATGTCTCACACACACACACGCGCGCGCACACACACAAAAACACACACACAGCAGTGACTCATAAGATCATGATTGAATCTGAGACCTGCTGCGGTCCGATCCATCAGAGAGCGCGCCCACCAATGCGCGCCCACGTATGCGATCAGCTAGAGAGAGAGAGAGAGAGAGAGCGAGAGCGAGAGCGAGAGAGAGAGAGAGAGAGAGACAGAGCGAGAGACAGAGCGAGAGACAGAGAGAGAGAGAGAGAGAGAGGGAGAGAGAGAGAGAGAGAGGGAGAGAGAGAGAGAGAGAGAGAGAGACAGAGCGAGAGACAGAGAGAGGGAGAGAGGGAGAGAGAGAGAGAGACAGAGCGAGAGACAGAGCGAGAGACAGAGAGAGAGAGAGAGAGAGAGAGAGAGAGAGAGAGAGAGAGAGAGAGAGAGAGAGAGAGAGAGAGAGAGAGAGAGAGAGAGAGAGAGAGACAGAGCGAGAGACAGAGAGAGAGAGAGAGAGAGAGAGAGAGAGAGAGAGAGAGAGAGAGAGAGAGAGAGAGAGAGCGAGAGACAGAGAGACAGAGAGAGAGAGAGAGAGAGAGAGGGAGAGAGAGAGAGAGACAGAGCGAGAGACAGAGCGAGAGACAGAGAGAGAGACAGAGCGAGAGAGAGAGAGAGAGAGAGAGATTTTTTTTTTTATTTTTTAACAAAAACTTTTAATTACAGTTTTTCAACGCTTACACATCACTTGGTTTTAACATCGAAAATCAATCAATAGAAATTTGAAAAGTAAAGTTTGTTTTCAATAACAGAACACAGAGCCTCTCTTTGACACCATATGTCTTGAAAGACTAGTAAACAATCAATTGATTTATAATATAGAAAATCAATTCGCAACCGTGATTTAACTAGGGCAGCGAAAACTGAGACCACACTGAAATCAAAGTTTTTTTCTATTTTGTCTTTTCTACTCATATAGATTGACATTTTTGCCTTTCCTAATATAAAATTTAACAATTGACATTCCCTCTGTCGTGTCCTTGTATACTTAAAACCAAGAATAAAAAGCTGCGTTGAGAATTCCACATTAAAACAGTTAAAAACATTTTTTAAAACAGAAAATAGATCTTTAAGCCTATCACAAAGTGCAAAAGTGTGGAAAATGGACTCCCTCTGAAAACAAAAAGGACATTCTTGACCAACCTCTGGGTTCAACACAGAAATAAAAGCATTAACTGCAATGATGCCATGTAAAATTCTCCACTGTAAGTCTCCATTCTTTTTAGTTAATGGTGGTTTATAAAAAGATCTCCACTGTGGTTTTACATTTTCTTCAAGACTTAAAAAAGAACGCCAAGGTGTATCTACTTTCCCATGTAAAGTTTTCTTGTTAAAATTTTTGACACAGGTTTTATATATTTTCTTCCCATTCACTTCTTTCAATTCCAAATCTAGTAATTTTCCTGACTCTAGAAAAAAACCAGTATATTCATCCAACTTTGATGATAACAAGATCTTTGGAAATTCATCTTTTTCTACGGGAAAAATCTCCTTGGCACTATAGTTAATTAACATTTCATTCTCTTCCGTTGTAAGAATGGACTTTAAACCTTGTATAACTTTACAAATAACTCGGACTGAATTAAAACCCAACAATGCTGACAATTTTTCCACTTCTATAAAATTTGGACCTGTTACATTCAGTAGATGTCCAAGTGTTATAACTTTAGCCTTGATAAAATATTCAGACATGGAAACACCACCATAAGCTAGATTTAATCTAGCACCATTAACCAAGGGCTCTTGGAGAAGCCAGTATAAAGACATTGTTCTACTGTCTCGCTCCACTTTGAAAGTATTCCAAACTTTAAAAAGGTTTTGATAGAACATAGGCAGTTTTTTAACATTAATATTTGTTGGATTCATTAAAAATAATGTTTTGTCCAACTTTAGTCCACCAGTAGTCTTTAATATAGCAGAAGCCACTGGTCTCCAATTTACAGCTTCAGGTCCAGTCAAGAAACGTTGTATGAACTGCATTCGAAATGTAGCAGTCCTACTTTGCAAATGTATGAGTCCTTGGCCACCTTCTTCCTTTGGTAAGTATAAAACACTATGGACTATCCAATGCATTTTGTCCCAAAAAAAGTCTACAAGCATTGATTGAATTTTTGCCAGCAGATATAATGGTGGGTCTATGCAATTTAGCCGATGCCAGAGTGAAGACGCAACAAGATTGTTAATAACAAGGATACGTCCTCTATAAGATAGTGATGGTTTAATCCATTTCCACTTATCCAGTCGACCCTTCAGCTTCTCGTAAATCTCTTCCCAGTTTTTCGATTGAAAAACGTCGTTTCCCAAGTATACTCCCAGATACTTGAATCCTCCTTTTGACCATGTTAATCCATCTGGAAGATTTGGGGTTCCATCTGTCCATTCTCCCAACATAAAAGCTTCGCTCTTAGACCAGTTAACCTTTGCGGCTGAGATCTGTTCAAAATCTTTTAAAGTTTTCCATAAAATGTCCACATCAGTTTGCCTGTTAATAAAAACAACCACATCATCGGCATATGCAGACAATTTAAAAGAATCATCACAGTTTTTTAAAGAGACCCCTTTCAAAATTTTTCTTAATCTATGTAAAAGTGGTTCTATTGACAGAGTGTACAACATTCCAGATAACGAGCATCCTTGTCGCACACCACGTTCAACCTTGAAGGGAGCACATAAACCACCATTAACCTTTAATAGACTCTCAATGTCACTGTATAAAACTTTAATATATTTTATAAAATCCAATTTAAACCCAAATGCATCTAATGTTTCCCACAGGTAATTATGCTCGACACGGTCAAAAGCCTTCTCTTGATCGATGGAAATCAAGCCAAAATTTAACTCAGTCAGCTTCGAGTACTCCATTAAGTCTCTGACTAAAAAAATATTATCAAATATTGATCTTCCAGGCACACAATAGCATTGATCAGAGTGGACGACTTCCTCCAAGACTTTCCCTAACCGAATTGCTAATGCTTTTGACAAAATTTTATAGTCTGAGCACAAGAGCGAGACGGGTCTCCAGTTCTTGATATGACCCAAATCTCCTTTCTTAGGTAAGAGGGTAAGGACTGCTCTGCGGCTACTGAGCGGTAGTAGCCCTCCGGCTAGACTATCACTGAGAACCATTTGCAGATCCTCCCCAATACAACCCCAGAAAGCCTTATAGAACTCAAAGGGGATACCGTCTATCCCTGGAACTTTCCCATTCTCCATACTCTGAAGAGCTTCATATAGTTCTATTGTGGTGATGCCTTTACACAATTCCACATTGGCTTTTTTGGAGACTTTTGGTAATCCTTCAAAAAAATCCGGTTTAATCGTCTGATTTTCTTTGTACTAAGAACTATACAGACACTTATAAAAATCATTTGCTCTTTTACGGATTTCAAAAGGATCTGATAACATGATTCCAGTATCGGAACGCAAATTTTGAATATAGCGTTTCTGGCCATTCTTTTTTTCCAGGCCAAAGAAATACTTTGAAGGAACATCCATGTGTTCTACACCTTGAAATCGTGATCTAATCAATGCTCCTTGTGCTTTTTTCCTATATGAATCTGATAATGCCGTTCGTTTTGAATAAAGAACTTCAATTTGGTCTTGATTTCCAGTTGTCTGTATTAACTCTTGAGCCCTTAAGATATCATTTTCTAACATTGTAATGGTTTCAGTTAAATTTTTTGTGACATTTCGAGTATATTGTTGGCATAATTGTTTTATTTGGACTTTTCCAATATCCCACCATTTTTGTATAGAAGCATATTTCTCTTTCTCTTCTTTAAATTGTTTCCAAAAAAATTCAAAAATTTCTCTAAAGTGTGAATCATTTAGCAAAGTTGTGTTAAAATGCCAATATGCGCTCTGTGACTTCACAGAGCTTACAGTTAAACCACAAATCACTAAGCTATGATCAGAAAACCCCACTGGTAAAATGGAGCTATTTTTAAAAAAACTAAAATGGTGTCTAAAACAATAGAACCTGTCCAACCTTGCAAGTGACAACCAATTATCACGAAGATGTAACCAAGTGTACTGTTTTTCATTTCCATTAAGGTTTCTCCAAACATCACATAGCTCATTGGATTCTATCATTTGTATTAGTTTCTTCCTTGAAATCATATGTGGTTCTATGTGGTTTCTATCTATATTTTTTTCCACACAATTAAAATCTCCCCCCAAAATCAATAGGTCATCACCATTGCATTTTCCTATTTCTGTATTTAAACACTCTAAAAACAACATTCTATCTATTTGCAAGGTTGGTGCATAAACACAAAGAAAAACAAAAACATGGTCTTCAAAATCAGCTTTGACCTTTAAAAACCTCCCTTTTACAATTTCTTCTACTACAAATGATGAAGGGCTAAAATTCTTATTAAACAAAATTGCAACTCCTCCACTTAAAGTAGTATTATGGCTTAAAAAGGAAAGCCCAGTATGCTCTTTGGCCCATTCGATCGCATTATTTTCATCGCTGTGTGTCTCTTGAACAAAAAAAACATCAATTTTATTTTGTTTCATTACTTCATTTATCTCTGCTCTTTTTCTATAGTCCCTAGCTCCATTCACATTCAATGTGGCAATGCGAATATCAGTCATTTTTTGAAAGGAGGAAGAGACCGCAGCAAAAAGAAAAAGACACTCTAAAAAAATCAAATTAAGCCATATCATCGTCATCATTGTTTGACTGCTTTTGTATTTTTGTCACCATTTTTCTTAATCTAAAAACTTCTTGTTCATCAAATCTACCCTCGCACATCGATACCTTTATGCTTTCCACAAATCGCTTGAGATCTGGAAAGTATTTACTAATTTTTACACCTCTTACATTTTTTGTCACTTTTAGGAAATTCTGGATTTCATCTGCCCCATAGTTGCCATATGTGCCACTTGTTTGAGAACAAATTGAAGCACCAGAGTCAGAGAAGTCACTCTCATCATTACCATCCTCAAACACCATATTGCTTTCCTCTTGTTCTTTTTCTACTTTTTTTGCCTGTTTTAAAACAATACTCTTCCTGTCCTTTTTTCTCTTTAAAGGTGCTTTGAACACAACCTGATCCATATCCATTAGGGAATTTTCAATATTACTCATACTTTCAACAACTGACTCCACATCAGAACACTGACTCATACTAGCCTGTGTATCAATTGGTTCCTCACATTCATCCCCACCAACTTTATTCACATTTTCAATGACAATTTCAGTGATCTCGCTTTGTACATTGTCGGTTTTTGTCACATTTAAATCGTTTGACTTCATCTTTTCATTTACAGTTGGTGTTCCCTGATCACATGTGCTAGGGGTTGGGTCATTATTTGTTACATTCACAACACCAACAAGTTCTTCATTTTCAGTTTCTACTGTAGTTTCATTTTCCTGTCTTTTTCCCCTAGTGTTATGAGTCTTGGGCTCAGGGCACCTGCTAATCAAATGTCCAGATTTTCCACACCCAAAACATTTCACAATATCCGTGGTAATAAACACGGTGTAGTCAAAACCATCTACTCTGAGTTTCATATTTAGATCTAGCTCAGTTCTATTGCTTTCCAAAATCATAAAAGTAGATCGCCTGAAGGACACCACATGTTTAATCAGGTCCGATTTACTTCCTATTTTAATGTTCCTTACTGGAGCGATCACTTTACCAAAATATGATAATTCTTTGATCAACATCTCGTCTTTGATAAATGGAGGGATGTTTGAAATGATTACTTTTTTTGCGGGGGTGGAGAGAGGATATACCGGAGTAAACAAACCTCGGATCACTATGCCTCTCTCCACTACCTCATTAGCTTTCTCCACGCTGTTCAAAAAAAGAACAATGGCATTGTTCATTTTGGATGCTGCTAACACACAATTATGTCCTACCACTTCCCCTACTGCCAAAGTGCATTCTTCTACACTCCCCGCGCCCGTCACTTTTACTCCGTGACGTCGCGTGAGTGAATTAAATCCGCTGTCAGATTGTGCCGCCATTACTCCCAGCAACCCGCTGGTTCTGGCGGCCAACTCAGCGAAACTTAACAAATATATTAACTAGATCAAATAGCAAGAAAAGAAAGAAAGGAAATTTAGTTTTTTTGCCACGGCGGGCACAAAAACAATCACGCACTCACCAGCCGCTCACTCCACTCACCCGACAAACGCTCACGCATGCGCAGAGAGAGAGAGAGAGAGAGAGAGAGAGAGAGAGAGAGAGAGAGAGAGAGAGAGAGAATTTTTGAATTTTAACAAAACTTTTAATACAAATCACAGAACAATTTAAAATTCACAATTGGCAGACAAAAAAATAAAATAAATAAATAAAAATTAGCAAAAACTTTCACATGAAAGTAAACACCAGATCGGCAGCAAACATAGAACACAGAACACCATTACAGCACCAAATATCTTCAAAAGTATCGAGATCATCCATATACTTATAATAATGATAATCAGTCAATATCCTTGCTTGTACCATGTTTGAAAATAAAACAACTATGTCAACTATGTCACCATGTTCAACTTCCTTCTTCCTGCTTATATAAACCGCCAGCTTAGCCTGGCCTAAAACAAAATTCAACAATTGACATAGAAAACTCCTTTTTCTTACATATTTGAAACCAAGAATGAACACTTCCAAGGAAAACATTTCACCACAACTTGCAAAAATATTACTTATTAAAGAAAACAAAGGTTCCAACCTGGCACAGTTAACAAAAGCATGAAAAGTTGTTTCTCTTTCATTGCAAAAAGGGCATTCAACACCAATCTCTGGGTTCAAGACTGAAATGAAAGAATTGACAGCAATGGCACCGTGAAGGATCCTCCACTGCAAGTCACCTGTTCTTTTAATCAATGGTGGTTTATACAATGCCCTCCATTCAGGTTTTCTCTCTACATCAAGTTTAAAAAAACCACGCCATGGGGTGTCAATCTTCTTGTCTAGCATTTTCTTGTTGAAACAGATCACACAGTACTTATACAGGTTTTTTCCAACACAAGATAAAAACTCTTCATGCATGGATTCAACAGTTTTTAAAAATATTCCAGAAAAACCTTCTGCCTTCACCGAGAAAAACAAGCAAGGGAAAGAGTCTGTTGAATTGGGCTTGCTGTGTCCGTCACGAAAACTGGACAGCAAAAACCTTTCTGTTGGATTAAGGCAGTTCTCCATTTCGACAATAGCTGTGCAGCAAGACGAGTAGATCTCAAACCTAGCCGCTGAGCAGTTGCTTCATCATTTTTAAATCATGTCCTGTTGACTCCAGTAACTGACCCAAGGTGACGACTCTACTGTCAACTAGTGTCCTGTTAAGTCCTGGGAAAAATCCACTGGCAGATACGTCCATCCGTGCTCCATGAATTAAGGTTCCTCCAAAAGCCAATAAAGGGATTGTGGGTCCTCTGCTTGTTTAAAGGCAAAAAGACACCAAACCTTAAAAATGTTTTTATAAAACACTGGCAAGCCAGAAGTGCTCAGTTTCTTAGGGTCCACTAAAAAAAGAGTTTTATCAAGCCCCAGATTCTCAAGCTTGTTTAAGATCAAATATGCAACAGCACACCATTTAAAATCCACTGAACCAACAAGCAGTCTTTGGATATGTTGCAACCGAAAGGTTGCTATTCTGCTCTGGAGGTGTATTAAGCCTTGTCCACCCTCTTCTTTGGGCAAAAATAACACGCTCTGTGGCACCCAGTGCAGCTTGTCCCAAAAGAAATTTACTAAAATAGCCTGGATTTTCACTAACAATTGGAAGGGAGGATCAGCACATGCAAATTTGTGCCATAAAGAGGAAGCAATCAAATTGTTAATGATTAAAATGGCCCTCTGTACTGTACGACATCTTTGGAGATAAATACTTCCATTTTTCCAGACGCCCTTTAATTTTCTAAAATATTTCATCCCAGTTTTTTTGCACTGTTGAATCATCACCCAGGAAAACTCCTAAATATTTAAAACCTGATGTTCCCCACACCAAGCCCTCAGGAAGTCTCGGTTTTCCTCCCAACCATGTACCCAACAATAAGGCTTCACTTTTCCTCCAATTTATACAAGCAGAAGATAAGCCCTTAAAGGTTGAGAGAAGTTTTGACAAAACCTGTATGTCGCTTTGCCTACTAATCATAACTATCACATCATCAGCGTAAGCTGACAATACAAGGTTATCTTTACAATTTAGCAGGCTTATCCCATGTAATTTAGCCCTTATTTGCTGTAAGAGTGGTTCAATCGCTAAAGAATAAAGCATTCCAGATAATGCACACCCCTGCCTAACACCTCTATACATTTTAAACGGAGCACATAAACCACCATTGATTTTAAGAAGACTCTCAACGTCACTATAAAGTACTTTAATAAAGTCAATAAAATTCTGGCAAAAACCAAAAGATTCTAAAACTCTCCAAAGGTAACAATGTTCCACACGATCAAAGGCTTTTCCTGGTCTAGGGAAATTAAACCACAATCTATGTTAAGCATCTTGGAGACCTCAAAAACATCACGGACAAGAGAACATTGTCAATATCGATCTGCCGGGCAACACAGTAAGTCTGATCAGGATGTATTACAGTGCTCATCACTCCTGCTAACCGATTAGCCAATGCTTTTGAGAGAAGTTTGTAGTCACTACAGAGCAGTGATACTGGTCGCCAAAACCTGATATCAGTAAGGTCGCCTTTCTTAGGCAACAGGGTTAAAACTGCTCTGCGGCAGCTCAGAGGCAGCTGGCCTTCCGCCACGCTTTCATTCAATACCTCCAACCGGTCCTCTTTTAATACATTCCAGAAAGACTAATAAAAATCAACTGGTAGACCGTCGATTCCTGGTGCCTTTCCAGACTCCATTCTTTGAAGGGCTTCATACAACTCCCCTGTGCTCAAGTCACCTGAGATTCAAACATTTGCTGTCTCTGAAACCTGGGGTAAGTATCAAAAATCGCTATCAAACTCACTCGCATTCACCCCCGTATCCTGCTCCGGGTTCACTTTTGTACAAGTTTTCATAAAAAGACACAGCTCTCCTTCGGATTTCCACAGGGTCTGTCAATAATTGACCAGATTCGGAGCGTAAGGCATGAACAGTCCTACTCTGACCATTCTTCCTTTCCAAACTAAAAAAGAACCTGGAAGGAGCATCCATCTGGTTTATCCTCTGGAACCGTGATCTGACCAGAGCCCCCTGTGTTCTAAAACCCAGCAAATCAGCCAACTGTGTCTTCTTATTTACCAAGAGTTAAAATAACTCTGGGCTACAGTCGACTCAGCTAATTTTTGAAGTTTTAGAATATCGGCCTCCAAGCTGCTCATGACTAAAGTAGTCTCTCTAGTGACGTTTTGAGTATACTGTATACAAAACTGCTTTATTTGGACTTTCCCAAAGTCCCACCATTGACGTAAGGAGTTAAAAGATTCTTTTGTAGTTTTGAACTCACTCCAAAACACCTTAAACACATCATTAAAATACTTGTCGCTTAACAGATTTGTATTTAGCTGCCAGTATGCACTTTTTGGTTTACAGGAACTTAAAAACACAAAACACTGTACCATACTGTGATCAGTAAAACCCAATGGGGTGATTAAAACCCTTCTTACAATATTGCAATGATGTTTATAGACATAAAACCTATCTAGCCTAGCCAGGGAGATAGTACTATCACGAACATGGGTCCAGGTGTATTGCCTTTGTGTCCCATTCAACTGCCTCCACAAGTCACAAAGTTCATGTGTCCTAACAAGCTGAATTAAACGATTCCGTGAGGGCAAATGGGGCTCAATGTGGTTCCTATCTAAATCTGACGCCGTGCAGTTAAAATCGCCACCCAAAAATAAAAATTCTTCCTCGCAACATTTTTGCAAAACAGAACAAAGAACATTTAAAACACCATTCTTTCCACAGCTGAAGTTGGAGCGTACACGCAAATCAAAACAAAAGTATATTTTCAAAAGTGGCTATTACTTTTAACAGCCTACCTTTAACAACTTCCTCCACCTGATAATTTTGTGGAGTAAAACCTTTAGCAAAAAGAATGGCGACCCCTCCACTCAGTGTGGTGTTGTGGCTCAAAACTGGACTCCATCCCACTTCTGCCCAATCGGCAGCGTTTCTTGAATCACTGTGGGTCTCTTGCAACATGACAATATCAACTTTTTTTTGTTTAAACTGCCTCAAACACACTTCTGCTCTTTTTCTTATTTCTCGTAAACCGTTAACATTCATTGTTGCAATGTTTACTTCACCCATGTTTTGAAGAAAGAAAACAAACCCAACAAAACAAAACTGCGCACACACACCCTCTACATTGCTGTTCATTATAGTACTAAATTTTTTGACTACTGCCAAAGAAACTCTCAGATGTGAGTTTTGTCACATCTTTTTTAGTCGATATATCTCTTTGTTTGAAAACAAACCTTTTGACATGAAAGCCTAGTTTTGGCAACAAACTGTTTCATGTCAGGAAAATACTGGTTTACACGCACTCCCTTTTTGTTTTTGGTAACCCTGAGAAGAGTTTTATATCCTCGACTTCGTAACTGCCAGAAGGAAAATCACTCTGAGATACACTAACTCTGGAATCAGACGACTCGCTACCCGCTTTCCATACCATCATCATCGTCATCCTCAACATCTGCACATCTGCCTTCTTAACTTTATCATATTGCAAGTCTTTAGTGTGTTTTTCCTTTTAGTTGGGATTTTAAAATCGCCCTGTTCTGCCCTCCATATCAATGGCATCACAAAGCACTCAGACTGCACAGCATTAATCTCCTCACCCGCAACCGTGTTTGTCTTCCTCCACAAAGGTTTTAGAAACCGGAGTATCAGCGTCAGCTGAACTGTTATTGTCCACCACACTATTGAGGTTAGTTACCTGCGCTGCTGCCTCACTCGCGCTCGCTGCTGACGGACACCTCATCTGCCTCCTTCGCCTTTCCTGACTCTGTCTCAGGCGAGCGTAAATGATGGTCCGGCCTCAGCCGACTCGCCAACACTACCGACCTCACCACCCGCCGACTTTTTCCCTTTAGCTTTACTAGGACATGTGCGAATTACATGACCAGCTTCCCCACAACTGAAACATTTCATTTTCTCCGTTGTAGCATAAATAACATAATCACAATCTTCAATTTTAAGATGCAGTGACAAATCAGTTCTTCATCTTCTTTTAGGATCATGAAAACAAAACGCCTAAAGAAACCACATGCTTCAAAAGAGGAGATTTACAGCCAATTGATATCATCTTTATTGGAGACACCAATTTTCCATATCGGGACATAATTCTCACTAAAGTTTCCTCACTCACCAAAGCGGAACATTTGACATTAGAACCTTCTTAGAGGGCATGGAAAGCGGGAGAACCGGGTAAAAAGATTGTCAACAACTATGCCAGTTTCAACTAGCTGGTTTGCTTTTTCAACCGAACTGAGAAAAATAACTGTTGCATTGTTCAT
>CM017914.1:19845257-19850806 GCA_008369825.1 Triplophysa tibetana | reverse complement strand
GAGCGGGCAGGCCTGAGCCAACCGCTTCGACAAGGATCCTAGTAAACACCCTGTAAACATGGACCTGATAGTGATCGGCCTCCAGTTGCCGACCTCCATCCTCTCCCCTGGGTCCGCTGATTTGGGTAGCAGTATCGATCAACAATTCTTCAGACGCGTAGGAACGATACCAGTGACCCACCACCTATTGAACATAACTTGAGGGTCTCGCATCTCCGGGTCCCATTCCTGGATTGCCTGCTCGTATGCCATCGGGCCCGGGCCGGAATTTCGCTTCACCTGTTGGAGGCTAGCCAGCACCTCCCCTTCCGAGATGAGCCCAGCTAGGTGTTCATTGTTAGCCGGTTCCCCCCCCCTGAATTGACCCAACCCGCGGAAGACCGGCCGGTCTTCCCACTTACATTAATGTCTGATGTATAGACTGCGGCGAGATTGGGCATCTCTTTAACACTCGCCCCTCCAGGATCTCCGCCGCCAAGCGGGTCGGGTCAGTACTGTACAAGTGTTGGCACCTGCGTAGGCTTCCTTCCGAATCTGACTCTTCCTCCGCCTACGCAGGACACTTCGGGGAACCGCTCTCCTCCTGCGGCGGGAGGTTGCCGGGCTCACTCTTGCTTCCTCAATCAATTCTAGGAGCATTTGGGAGGTAGCTGCTGTCACCAGCGCAGGTATCTGATCACTGCCATCCAACCAGGCTTTTAGGACCGGAATGTGAACACCGCCCTCGCCTTCTGCCTCAGTCTCCGCCTCACCAACCATTACCCGCCAAGCTCTCTCAAACTCTTGCCCCCGGGTTGCCAAGAGGGGTCCGATGTACCCGCTTCGGGCTCAGGCGGCGTCACTCCATCCACAGAGAACATCTTGTCGAAGCGCCTGGGTCACTATCGTCCGAGATCTCCGCGGTTCCTGCCTCCACCGGTTCCATCTATAGGGCCGAACCTACCAGTTATTCTGCGGCCCGCTTCCTGTTGCGTACCCCCGGGTGGGCGTGCATCTCGTGACTGCAGCCCCTACGCGTCTCAAACGTGGCATCGCATGCTTCACACCGGACGGGGCCCGGGGGCCTCGTCACGGGGTTGCCCCTGCACTTTGGGACGTGGCATGCGATCGATTGAGACCTCGAGGCTGTTTTCCCGCACGAGACACACATGAACCTAACGAGTACGGTGGGGTGCCTAACCGAAGCGTGCGACTTCAGTTGTGGCAACGTCCTCATCGACTGCCACATAGCACGCAACGATGAGCCTCGAAAGGCAAGCAGATAATCATTCCCCCGGCCGCATCCACGTGGCTGATCTGGGGAGCGCCATGGCAGGGCCGCTCCCAGGCTCGACAGCAGTTTGCACTGCTACCGCAGTTTCTCGGGCATCACTCGGTCGTATCGAGTCCAATAGCTGTAGTGCTCAGTTCCCCCCACCGTCGCGCCAGCCCTCTCCCTGACGCGCGTGAGGACCACCGAGCACTCTCGTAGTCGTCCGTCAAATCCAAAGTTTTCATTACCAGGTTGGCCACCGTCAGCACCATACCCCCTGGCCGGGGGGCATGGAGGGAGTCTTGCAATGATGAGGTCGCGCAACTCCTACGCTTCTTCATGGCAGCTTTTTTAACCGGGCGACCTGCCATCCGGGATGTGTTCCTACCAACATGCATGGATAGAAGCGTCTGCCAAAAGGCAACCATCATTGCCAAGATGGTTAAGTTAGAATAGCCTGTACCGGTCGAAGAGTGTCAGCTCTAGCGGTACAGGAGGAAGAGGGCAGATAGGAACAGGCCCCTCCAGACCTCTTGCTCGTCGCAAATATGTAACACGGTAACTGATCGACATTGAGCGGCAATGTGCGACTCATATGATGTCCCAAAGCGCCATAGCAGGTTTCCATATTCGGCTGCGTTGCGTGACTGCTACACTCTTAGATTGAATCAACTCCGTGCCTTCGCCCTCAGCCTCGACCGACCATTGAAACGAACGAGCTCTTTGAAGTAATCTCCGAGCCTGCTCTCTGGCAAGTGGGTTATTAAGAGAGGGACCGAAGAACTCGCTGGGGCTCAAACGGCGTTCCACATCCTCAAGCGCGTATACCTATTACCTTCGCGGCAAGGGCCCTCAATGTTCCCGGGGTGATCTTGAGTACCCACATTGTGGGACTGATAAATGCACGTGTCCCCATATCCCCGCGATGAGACCAGGTCGACGCTCATTGCATATATCAGCTCAAAAACCACCGTGGTGTTTCCTGTATCAAAGGAACCATAACTGATTTAATGAGCCATTCGCAGTTTCACTGTACCGGCCGTGTGCACTTAGACCTGCATGGCTTAATCTTTGAGACAAGCATATGTTACTGGCAGGATCAACCAGGTATCCTCCGGAGGCCGCGTTGGCGCGCGGTACCTCATAGCGGGTTGAGTCCCGCTCCGACGCACGCGGAGGGGGAGCAAGGCCGCTAATAGGTGCGCGGTTGTGCGCGGGCACTTCCTTCGGTTGCCTCCGGGTAGGGAGCCGCGTTTCACACGCATGGGAATTAAGGCCGGTCAGACGGATGTCTGCACCGACACTGCGGACCTCAGACGAGTCCGTGGCCCAGGGGGTTCACCAAATCCGGACTAACCCGACACCCACCGCTCATTTCAAGGCCCTCCACATAGCCCTGTGAGTATGCTCTCCTATAATACGTGAAGCCCCCGGACCATTGCTTTTTGGGCTGTAAAACATGGATGTCCCAATCCATTCAACGGATCTCCATGGAGTCCGTGGCCCAGGGCCTTCACCAAATCCGGACTAGATCCGAGACCAACCGCTCACTTCAAGGCCCTCCACATAGCCCTGTGAGTATGCTCTCCTATAATACGTGAAGCCCCCGGACCATTGCTTTTTGGGCTGTAAAACATGGATGTCCCAATCCATTCAACGGATCTCCATGGAGTCCGTGGCCCAGGGCCTTCACCAAATCCGGACTAGATCCGAGACCAACCGCTCACTTCAAGGCCCTCCACATAGCCCTGTGAGTATGCTCTCCTATAATACGTGAAGCCCCCTGACCATTGCTTTTTGGGCTGTAAAACATGGATGTCCCAATCCATTCAATGGATCTCCATGGAGTCCGTGGCCCAGGGGCCTCACCAATTCCGGACTAAACCCGACACCCACCGCCCATTTCAAGGCCCTCCACATAGCCCTGTGAGTATGCTCTCCTATAATACGTGAAGCCCCCGACCATTGCTTTTTGGGCTGTAAAACATGGATGTCCAATCCATTCAACGGATCTCCATGGAGTCCGTGGCCCAGGGCCTTCACCAAATCCGGACTAGATCCGAGACCAACCGCTCACTTCAAGGCCCTCCACATAGCCCTGTGAGTATGCTCTCCTATAATACGTGAAGCCCCCGGACCATTGCTTTTTGGGCTGTAAAACATGGATGTCCCAATCCATTCAACGGATCTCCATGGAGTCCGTGGCCCAGGGCCTTCACCAAATCCGGACTAGATCCGAGACCAACCGCTCACTTCAAGGCCCTCCACATAGCCCTGTGAGTATGCTCTCCTATAATACGTGAAGCCCCCTGACCATTGCTTTTTGGGCTGTAAAACATGGATGTCCCAATCCATTCACGGATCTCCATGGAGTCCGTGGCCCAGGGGCCTCACCAATTCCGGACTAAACCCGACACCCACCGCTCATTTCAAGGCCCTCCACATAGCCCTGTGAGTACGCTCTCCTATAATACGTGAAGCCCCCGGACCATAGCTTTTAGGGCAGTCAAACATGGATGTCCCAATCCATTCAACGGATCTCCATGGAGTCCGTGGCCCAGGGGGTTCACCAAATCCGGACTAGATCCGAGACCAACCGCTGGAGTTTGCAGAAGCTCCAGAAAATGGCTATGTCGATTGCTCTTCCGGTTCCTAGAGACCTCACCTCGGTCCTCATCAGCATCTAGTCGCTCAGGTACCACCCTGGCAGCTAGTTTGGCCAAATCACAGCTGATTTTTCAGAAGATCCAGGAAAATGGCTAAGTCGATTGCTCTGTCCGGTTCCTAGAGACCTCACCTCGGTCCTCATCAGCATCTAGTCCGCTCAGGTACCACCCTGGCGGCTAGTTTGGCCAAATCACAGCTGATTTTTCAGAAGATCCAGGAAAATGGCTAAGTCGATTGCTCTGTCCGGTTCCTAGAGACCTCACCTCGGTCCTCATCAGCATCTAGTCCGCTCAGGTACCACCCTGGCGGCTAGTTTGGCCAAATCACAGCTGATTTTTCAGAAGATCCATAAAAATGGCTATGTCGATTGCTCTGTCCGGTTCCTAGAGACCTCACCTCGGTCCTCATCAGCATCTAGTCCGCTCAGGTACCACCCTGGCGGCTAGTTTGGCCAAATCACAGCTGATTTTTCAGAAGATCCATAAAAATGGCTATGTCGATTGCTCTTCCGGTTCCTCGGGACCTCACCGCGGTCCTCATCAGCATCTAGTCCGCTCAGGTGCCACCCTGGCGGCTAGTTTAAGCCAAACCCAGCTGATTTTTTCAGAAGCTCCGGAGAGTTGGATGTCCAAACCCATTCAGCGGACCTCCTTGAGTCCGTGGCCCGGAGACCTCACCAAATCCGGCCTAAATCCGAAATCAACCGCTGATTTCAGAAGCTCCAGGGAGCCCTGGGACTATACTCTCCTATAATACGTGAAGCCCCCTGACGGATGGTTTAGGGTCAAAATTATGGAAGTCCAAACCCATTCAGCGGACCTCCTTGAGTCCGTGCCCGGAGACCTCACCAAATCCGGCCTAAATCCGAAATCAACCGCTGATTTCAGAAGCTCTGGAAGAGCTCTGGGACTATGCTCTCCTATAAAACGTGAAGCCCCCTGACCGGATGGTTTAGGGTCGACTTCATGGAAGTCTAAACCCATTTAGCGGACCTCCATTGAATCCGTGGCCGAGAGGGTGCACCAAATCCGGCCTAAATCCGAAACCACCCGCTGATTTCATCAGCTACGGAGAGCTCTTGTGACTACCCTCTCCTATAATACGTGAAGCCCCCTGACCGCATTATTCCCGTCGAATTCATGGAGTCTAAACCCATTTAGCGGACCTCCATTGAGTCCGTGGCCGAGAGGTGCACCAAATCCGGATGAAATCCGGAAACCCCGCTGATTTTTCAGAAGAACCAGAATCAAAAATTTTCTAAGTCAGTTCCACTGTAGGTTTGCTGGTCCTTCGGACATGGAAGTCCCAAACCAGTCAGCGGACCTCAGCTGACCCTGTGGCCGAGAAGTCCACCAAACTCGGATGAAATCCGAAAATACCCGCTGGTTTTTCAGAAGAACCAGGATTCAGAAATATTTCTAAGTCAGTTCCACTGTAGTTTGCTGGTCCTTCGGACCTGAAGTCCCAAACCAGTCAGCGGACCTCAGCTGACCCTGTGGCCGAGAAGGTCCACCAAACTCGGATGAAATCCGAAAATACCCGCTGGTTTTTCAGAAGAACCAGGATTCAGAAATATTTCTAAGTCAGTTCCACTGTAGGTTTGCTGGTCCTTCGGACCTGGAGGTCCCAA
>CM017914.1:19832757-19835257 GCA_008369825.1 Triplophysa tibetana | reverse complement strand
TTAAGATCAAATATGCAACAGCACACCATTTAAAATCCACTGAACCAACAAGCAGTCTTTGGATATGTTGCAACCGAAAGGTTGCTATTCTGCTCTGGAGGTGTATTAAGCCTTGTCCACCCTCTTCTTTGGCCAAAAATAACACGCTCTGTGGCACACAGTGCAGCTTGTCCCAAAAGAAATTTACTAAAATAGCCTGGATTTTCACTAACAATTGGAAGGGAGGATCAGCACATGCAAATTTGTGCCATAAAGAGGAAGCAATCAAATTGTTAATGATTAAAATGCGCCCTCTGTACGACATCTTTGGAGATAAATACTTCCATTTTTCCAGACGCCCTTTAATTTTCTCAATTATTCCATCCCAGTTTTTTTGCACTGTTGAATCATCACCCAGGAAAACTCCTAAATCAAAACTGTTGAATCATCACCCAGGAAAACTCCTAAATATTTAAAACCTGATGTTCCCCACACCAAGCCCTCAGGAAGTCTCGGTTTTCCTCCCAACCATGTACCCAACAATAAGGCTTCACTTTTCCTCCAATTTATACAAGCAGAAGATAAGCCCTTAAAGGTTGAGAGCAGTTTTGACAAAACCTGTATGTCGCTTTGCCTACTAATCATAACTATCACATCATCAGTGTAAGCTGACAATACGAGGTTATCTTTACAATTTAGCAGGCTTATCCCATGTAATTTAGCCCTTATTTGCTGTAAGAGTGGTTCAATCGCTAAAGAATAAAGCATTCCAGATAATGCACACCCCTGCCTAACACCTCTATACATTTTAAACGGAGCACATAAACCACCATTGATTTTAAGAAGACTCTCAACGTCACTATAAAGTACTTTAATAAAGTCAATAAAATTCTGGCAAAAACCAAAAGATTCTAAAACTCTCCAAAGGTAACAATGTTCCACACGATCAAAGGCTTTTTCCTGGTCTAGGGAAATTAAACCACAATCTATGTTAAGCATCTTGGAGACCTCAAAAACATCACGGACAAGAGAAACATTGTCAAATATCGATCTGCCGGGAACACAGTAAGTCTGATCAGGATGTATTACAGTGCTCATCACTCCTGCTAACCGATTAGCCAATGCTTTTGAGAGAAGTTTGTAGTCACTACAGAGCAGTGATACTGGTCGCCAAAACCTGATATCAGTAAGGTCGCCTTTCTTAGGCAACAGGGTTAAAACTGCTCTGCGGCAGCTCAGAGGCAGCTGGCCTTCCGCCACGCTTTCATTCAATACCTCCAACAGGTCCTCTTTTAATACATTCCAGAAAGACTTATAAAAATCAACTGGTAGACCGTCGATTCCTGGTGCCTTTCCAGACTCCATTCTTTGAAGGGCTTCATACAACTCCCCTGTGCTCAAGTCACCTGGGATTCCAACATTTGCTGTCTCTGAAACCTGGGGTAAGTCATCAAAAAACTCGCTTTCACCCCCGTATCCTGCTCCGGGTTCACTTTTGTACAAGTTTTCATAAAAAGACACAGCTCTCCTTCAGATTTCCACAGGGTCTGTCAATAATTGACCAGATTCGGAGCGTAAGGCATAAACAGTCCTACTCTGACCATTCTTCCTTTCCAAACTAAAAAAGAACCTGAAAGGAGCATCCATCTGGTTTATCCTCTGGAACCGTGATCTGACCAGAGCCCCCTGTGTTCTAAAACCCAGCAAATCAGCCAACTGTGTCTTCTTATTTACCAAAGAGTTAAAATAACTCTGGGCTACAGTCGACTCAGCTAATTTTTGAAGTTTTAGAATATCGGCCTCCAAGCTGCTCATGACTAAAGTAGTCTCTCTAGTGACGTTTTGAGTATACTGTATACAAAACTGCTTTATTTGGACTTTCCCAAAGTCCCACCATTGACGTAAGGAGTTAAAAGATTCTTTTGTAGTTTTGAACTCACTCCAAAACACCTTAAACACATCATTAAAATACTTGTCGCTTAACAGATTTGTATTTAGCTGCCAGTATGCACTTTTTGGTTTACAGGAACTTAAAAACACAAAACACTGTACCATACTGTGATCAGTAAAACCCAATGGGGTGATTAAAACCCTTCTTACAATATTGCAATGATGTTTATAGACATAAAACCTATCTAGCCTAGCCAGGGAGATAGTACTATCACGAACATGGGTCCAGGTGTATTGCCTTTGTGTCCCATTCAACTGCCTCCATAAGTCACAAAGTTCATGTGTCCTAACAAGCTGAATTAAACGATTCCGTGAGGGCAAATGGGGCTCAATGTGGTTCCTATCTAAATCTGACGCCGTGCAGTTAAAATCGCCACCCAAAAATAAAAATTCTTCCTCGCAACATTTTTGCAAAACAGAACAAAGAACATTTAAAAACACCATTCTTTCCACAGCTGAAGTTGGAGCGTACACGCAAATCAAAACAAAAGTATATTTTTCAAAAGTGGCTATTACTTTTAACAGCCTACCTTTAACAACTTCCTCCACCTGATAATTTTGTGGAGTAAAA
>CM017914.1:19737757-19827757 GCA_008369825.1 Triplophysa tibetana | reverse complement strand
CGGGTCGTGACTGCACCCCTGGCTTAGACTTCAGCATGCAGGAACTGCAGCTCATGCGGCTGGAGAGGCGCTATCACCATGGCGACCCCGGCAGAGAGGCGGAGGAGCTGTTCCTGGGAGATGTTCACACCGAGCGCGCTCAGAGGAGACTCCACCGGCCCTCTGGCTACCAGACCCCCTTACAGAGCGCCAAGGTCAGAATCTCTGCCGCTGCACGGTGATGTGACGCGTCCGCTGCTCCATATTGATGCGCTTCATCTGTCTGAGCGCAGTGCATTAATATTAAGAGCAGAGAGTTCAACGGTGTCGTATACTGTCACCTGCAGTTAAAGAAAAGAGAGCAGAAGGCCGAATAGAATAGAAGGTCATGCGCTCCATTTCATCAGGGTCAACACTTTCCATCAGTTGTTTTGGAATAAATGTGACCCTGGACGACAAAACCAGTCTTAAATGCCAATTTTTCTAAATTGAGATTTTGACATCATCTGAAAGTTGAAGAAATAAGCTTTCTATTGATATATGGTTTATTAGGATATGATAATATCTGGCGGAACAACAACTGTTTACAAAGTGCACAAAAATCTAAATATTAGGAAAATTACTTTTGAAGTTGTTAATCAGCAGCACTGTACACACTGTTTTTATACATTTAAAGTTGGAAATTTATCAAATATCTTCATGGAACATGTTCTTTACTCCATATACATAAAAGAAAAATCTGTCATTTTTACCCATACCCTGTTTTTTTTGGCGATTACTAAAAGTGTCCCTGTGCTACTTAAGACTGGTTTTGTTGTCCAGCGTCACACATGCAGAAGTGAATCCTAAGAATCTTAAATCCCAGCGCTGATGTGAAGGACAAAATGTTTCATCAAAATAAAGTCATTTGCCCACTAAATGAAAAATGTCCAGTTCAAGGCACCGCCCCTCAGCCACCGCTCATATCCCAAATGAAATCGTGTCCTGCATGTTTTCTCAATGGATGAATCCCCACCGATCAAATGAAGAGCCTGATGCACTTCTAGATAAAAGCATTCCCAATTGCAAATGAACAATATCCATCTGTCATATTCATCTGTTTTCTTTATTCTGGTCAATGAGTAAAACTCCAAATAATACAAAAGTTTAGGGAGTCAGAGAGAGAGTCTGTTATCATCTTTATATGACACATTCAACAGGTTTAAAACCACCAGAAACCATTCTGATGCCAAAATATTCGCAATATTATCATTTGTATTATATTCACATAGTATATTAATAATCACATTAACACTTATTGTCTATTGTGAAAACCCTAGAGTGCCCACATACAAAGATCTTAACAAGGCCAAGATGTGAATGATGTTTATGATGAATGAATAGTGATAGAGATCAAGTTATTGGCGAGAAATGGCGAGAGGACATCATTCCCCTTCTTCCATTTGAGTTCTTTTAAACTATTAAAGACTATTATTAGGGAGATGTTCCTCTGACTGTGTGGATGTTGTAGAGTAAACGTGAATACAGCATGAGCGGTGATGATATGATCACAGACTCAATTCATTTACACCAACAGAAAACAAAGCTGAGGAAAAAGTCATGAAGCTTCAGACGGAGGAATGATTTATTCATTAAGTGCCATGTTTGCTGAAGTTAAAGTTTGTATAATACATGATATTGTGCTGAATGTGAGATGTGACATCGGCCCTTATTAATTCATGTGACGCCTCGTGCATTTGACATTCACCAGCAGCCTTCACTGTAATTTCACTTTGGTATTACCGCAACGCGCCGTCGCTCCTCTTCTGTCGTTTAAGTCCAGTGATTTCAGCCATGTGGCTTCAAAGGGAATGTGGAAATAGTGTTTGCAAAGGCCAGCGGTGTGGAATCCGGCGCGGCGCGTGCCCGACAGGAACCTGAGATGAGCTTTTCTGATGGAATCATTTCTTTCATGTGAGCGCGAGCGGCAGCTAAAAGTGGATGTGAAACATGTAATGCAATGTTAATGAATTCTACTTCCATGCTGAATAATTGATGGGCCGACTGACTCCAGCGTTTCTCTCTCGTCTGCTGTATGTACACGTGTGAAGGACTTTTCCCATGATTCATTGAGATGAAATCACACATTTCATAATTTGATCAAGTGACCACCTAAAGATATTATCAAACACACCGCTGTCCTTTCACCTGGGGACAAAACACAGATTTACAGCCCTCCAGCCTGCCCGTAACACACGCCACACATGAAATCTCTTTAAGCATCTCAATTATTTCTCTGTGGGTTTAAAAAGTTCTCAGATATTTCTCCTTAGAAATCTGACAAATATGTGTGTTATGAGAGTTTGAGAAGAGATGTCAACAGTGCGTCAAACTGAGCTCAGATTCGTCAAGTTTTTAATCAAAAGTCAATATTACTGAAGATCTCAAACATTTCTCATTGAATTTACTCAAATCCCGATGATCTTGAATGTCAAAAATCTACATTCAAGAGTCTAAGTTGATATAATTTTTTTGTTTAAATGTGTTATACTTTTTCGTCTTTTGTTATAGTGTCTGAATAACCGACAGTGCAGTCGTAGAGAGGACAGGAAGTGAAGTGGGAGATAGAAGGGGGTGGGGTCTGGGAAATGACCTCGAGCCGGGACTGGAACTCTAGTCGCCCAATCACAGTTGCGCTACATGTCTGGAGCTCTGTCCACAGGCTCTGACCGCAGTTGATACTTAAATGAACCCAACTGAGAGACCTGTGAGCATTTTAATGTGGCAGCATTGGTGTCTGCCTTCATTCAGTTGTTAAGTTTACTTGTGTTAAATGGCGGGTCACGTGTTGGAGATGATGTCACTGCAGCTTTGAGCACAAAATAAACCTCACCGCTGAAAACCGCTTTGAAGTCTAATCGCTGAGTCTTCTCTGGTTCACGGCGTGCTGTGCTGGTTTTAGTTCTCGCTGGTCTTACAGGGGTTTAGCTTCTGTTCTGTCTGTGCTGAAGGTGCCGCATGCCAAACGACTTTCAAATGAGGTCAGAACTTGAAAATGTTCTGCTGTCATGATTCTGCATTCATGTGATGTATTCAGGCTTTCTGCTTCTACTCATTGATATTCAACAAAATCTTATTGCGCCTTTTGTTTCTTTCTTTTAATAGTTCTCAGTTGTGCATCATGTAAGTTTCAACTTAGTTTTAAATGTTTCTCCTAAAACTGATGAGAGTGTGATTGTGTAAACACATGAATTGTCTGGAGGTGTAAATGAATGTAGACCGTAGAGGTGAAATCATCTGGATCTGTTGAGAAATGTTTGAGTTGACATTGAGATCTTCAGTAATATTTACTTTTGATTGCACACTCAAACTCTTGTGACAGACACATCTGTGATACTTCTGAGTCTTATTCTGAGGAGATATCATGTGTTTCCATCGTGTTTGTGGTCTTTCATGTGCTATTGATATGCAGTGTCGTTCAGCAACATCGGAAGATCAAAATCATCAAAGTTTGTGTTTCAAAATTATTTGTATTCTCTTGCTTTCAGACTGATGACCGTCACTGCAGAGTTTGTCAAATGATTGCTTCTGCCGATCTTCATCATCCTCCCGTACTGCCAGCCCAGAGGAACCGACCGGTACGTCTCCATGGAAACTGGGTGAGCACACGATGTGAAGTTCGCCCGGGTGTCCTGTTCCTCACCCGATATCTGACGTTCCACGAGGAAAGCAGCACATGGAAAGGAGAGTATGAGCATTTCTCTGACCCCGTCTGCAGATACCCGACCTTCAGCATCACGGCCAGTGGACATTACATCAGAGGAGCTCCTTCATCCACCGTCATGGGTGCAGTCCAGTTCACCTTCACAGGTACACACAATTTCATTTGTTTGATTTTATGATGAGCTGTGCACAGTCTCTATGATGTGGACCTGCAGTCTTGCCATGTTCATTTGATCGTGTCCTGTTTGCCACTGTATAGTTCACAGATTGTGCTCACGAGTGCCCCCTGTAGAAAAGAGATTCTACTTGTGAAGGTTCAGGAGGTGTGGAGTTAACTGGAAGTGTTATTAAAACAGAATGCGTGGCCAGTGCAAACTGGCTTTTCTCAAGATGATAGAATAAACAAAGTGTTAACCCAGAGGTTACAAACCCACCTGAAGAACTCAACACGTAACACAAGCCAACTCAGGATCACTGAGGGTTAACAGTGTCAAGACAAAGACTTTACAGTCACAGACAAATTTGAGTACATGTGAGGAGAAATCATCACTCAATAATATTGACTTTTGATTGCAGATGACAACAATCTGAGCTCCGATTGACACATTGTTCACATCTCTTCTCAAACTGTCATGAAAAATATCTGAGGCACACATGAGTCCGTTTGCATCTCGTTGATATAATGGAGATATTAAACAGATTAAACAGATAGCTCATCTGCGATTGTTCTTTTAAATATTCATTTTTATATTAATACAGATTGTTTATGACTGATGATCGTGTCTTCCCTCACAGCAGCAGTGTTTTGTAGTATGAACAGTGACGTGTACTCTAGATTCTCTGTTGTCTCATTCATTTCCAGTGACTCACATGAAGGTGACGCCGATGGATGTGGCCACCACGTCTCTGCTGAACGTCTTCAGTGGTCATGAATGTGGAGCGGGGGGCTCGTGGAAGCTGGCCATTCAACAGGACGTGACATCAACAGCTGGTTGTGCCGCACTGGGAATCCGGCTGCCACACACGGAGTATGAGCTCTTCAGCATGGGTCAAGACTCCGATGGACACATTCTCCTGTATAACGGCCAGAGACCCACCAACGGCTCCAGTCCTGATCAACCCCACACACGGGCCACGTCCTACCAGCCGCCTCTGATCCGCTGCACGGCCGGCCAGAAGGGGGAGCCGCACGTGAGTAAAGAGGGAGACCAACATTTCAGACTCAGCAATGGATGTGACATCATCGCGGCTTTATTTAATCTCACAGTATTGATCATATTAATCACATTCATGTAGCCGGGATGATCTGAGACTGTGTCGCTCCTTGTGACTCGGGTCAGCCCATTTGTTTGCACTATTTGAAACATGAAAAGACTCATTATGTGAAATGAATAATCTGTGTGCGGCGCATGATGTGTCCTTAGGACAGTTCTACACAGTTGTGTGTATTTGTAAATGTCAGACGAGGGAGGTCGCAGAGGCCCTGACACATGCATGCGTTGCAGTGATGATGGTGATAATATTCTCTTTATTCACACATGTCATATAATGTTTGTTTTGAAGATATACAAAAATCTATGGATTTTAACCAGACAACAGAATCTGCATTTATCTCTACTTGCCCTACCAATGGATTTGGAAAACTCGCGGTCAGTGTTATTTACGGGAGGTTTTAGTATCAGTAGCAGCTCTGCATTAGCTCGAGGTTTTTTGTCACAGCATGTTGTGTAACGTGTGTATGAAGTGGCCTATTTAACGAGAAAAGGTGCATTTACAGACTGTTAATAGCAAAGAAAAAAACAAAGAGTCACACATGTAATTTGAACATAATTAGTCTGCTTCACACGGAGACAAACATGTGATTCATGAGTGTTAAAGAGATTTTATTGAAGCAATGTTAAATACCACAGGACTGTAAAAGCTGATCTGTATTCAGTCAAGTTGCCTCACAATTAGATACATATATTTTGCATAAAGAAAAAACTCAATGAAATGATTGAAATCAATGTTGGTGTCAGTGGAGATTGTGAGGAAAACCATAAACACAGGAGACACATTTTTCCATCCGACTTCATCACACTCAGTTAATCAATGTGAAATTCAGTGTTTCATCCAGCAACAAGTAGCAAAGACGATTGGTTTGTTTTTTGTTTATTATGAATCTGCATTTCCCGTTTTTTGTCAAAAGAATCAAAGTCAAAATGAACATGTACATGACACTTAAAACATTCCATTAAACTCTTAATAAAACCACAGAGAGGAAGAAAACACATCCTTTTATTTATTCATAGATTTCCATGAAGGTCTCTACACACGGTGCCCTGTACAGGGCTGCTAATGAGGTTTTGACAAATGGACAGTTTCTTCTTCTTCCCCGACCCCAGAAAAACCCACCCGGAACCACAGAAAGCAGAATAACAGGAGAACCCGACCATCCTCTCGTGTGTGTGTGTGTGTTTGTTTGTGTATGCACTAACCGTGTGAGAAAGGCAAGGCCCGTTTGAATGATCTTGTACACAGACACATGTATTGCCGTCGCTTTGGGGCACGTCGGCACTGACGCGACGGTTATCGACAAGAACAAACGCGATGCTCGCCAGGCCCGGGAAACGAGGACGCCGATGCCCTACAACACAAACTTTCCCAGGAAGAAGCCGATGAATATTGCGGCGATGACGACCAGCAGTGACGGGAGGGATTTGGAGGCGGGGTCTTTGCTCAGCATCACTGAAGGCTTCGTAGCGGAGGTGTCGAACTGATTGGCCCTCCTCATCCTCAGTCCTTCATCCTGATGAGGATAATGAAACACACGGGTAAATGTACAAGACGATACATTAGGTTCTTCTGGTATTCATCTGAAACGGCCGATTCATCAATCACAAGTGACTTCAGAACAGTGTTTGTTTCATGCGCCTAAATCAATCCTCAGCTGTCGTTTCACAGTTATACTTTCACTTGATCTTCAGCCGGCGCGGTTCAGAGCCATATTCATGAATTGAAATAAAGGTTCATTATCTGTTTGAGAATTCTGTGTTTCTGTAATAAAAGTGTTGAAGATGCGTGAATGATACCTTTAGCTGGCGGTTTTCATCGAACAGTTTTCCCACTTCTGTCTGCAGTCTCTTGCACTCATCCACAAGTTTCCTCATCTCAGTGTCGTCCATAGACAGGCTGTTGGGTTTGGCTCCTGACGTGCCGTCCGCTTTAGACGTGTTAAGTACAGCAGTGCTTTTGCTGGATTCCTGTTCGTTCTGATCACACAAACACACGTGTAACTGAGATCATCAGCTTCACTACAGCAGGACGAGCGTTTCAGAAAGAACTCTTACCATTCTGTCATTCTCTGAAGGCATGTCAAACACACAGCGCAGCTTAGAGTCCATCAGGTCATCAGGCTTGGCATCTTTCCACTGGATATGAGAAACATGACACATGGCTTAAACAATATCTATGGTGGATACAGTCGCTACCCAAACCTCTGTGATTTTTGACCCTCTTTGGGCAACATAACAAAAAGTAGATCAAATGTTTCTGTGAAATTGTGAATCTATTGTGAATGTGCAATGTATCCTCCAGCGCGGACGCCATTTCAGGGCTGAGTAACTGTTTAGAAGAATATTGATGACTGTAACTTTAGTATTAACAGTGAGACGAAGATCAGCTGCAGATGTGAATAAAGTGTACTGCATGTGTTTAATTCTGCGCCTCTGCTGCCCCCTGCTGGATGACGTCACGTGGGGGTTTCATACTAACAGTTATTATGAAAGCAGCAACCTCATTCTAAGCAGAAAGATCCAGCGCTTACCATCGCCTCCAGGTCCGATTGGCCGGACGGTGCAAAGATGGTCTGCACCATAAACTTGTGTTTGCTCTTCTCATTCGGGTCATAATCAAACGGCTGGAGCATCACTGCGGAAACACACATCATCGACTCATGAAGCAATGACATCATTCAGGGTCAGCCGGAGCGTGCACGAGTCAGGTGACCTCTTACCTGAGATAGTGACCGTAGCGCCCGGCTCGATGATGCCGCTGTTGGGCCGCACGCAGTAGCGGCGAGGAGCTGTGGTCTTCACTTTGAAACATACTCTTTTGTCAGACGGGTTCTTCAACTTCAGGTCGGTGGTTACCACATCTGTGAAAGGTCCTGCGCACGGACACCAAACAAAATGACAAAGAACACAAGGTCAGAAACACGGTGGGAAGTGGGAATATCCTCCGTATGGAGACCAGCGTTGAGTAAGTTACTTTGAAAAAGTAATTCATTACTAGTTACTCATTTCATATTCTGTAGTGTAACTAGATTACTGTACAAATGACTCTCTCCAAACTCCTATTTTCTATATCCGACATCAACCTTGATTAGAAGTGACATTGTTTCATTCATTCAAATAAATAATTATTTAAAAGTGTTCTTTTTAACTAACAAAAGTATACAAACGTGATTTAAAGCATACATTTTAGAGTTGTATAATTCTGATGTCATTTCCACTAGTGAATATATTACATAGTATTTACTACAACTACATCAGCAATAACTGTTATTAATGACAGAAAACAATAAGAGTAATCCCTTACTTGACTTTTTTAAAGGAAAACTTAATAAATGACAGTAAGTAGTTACACCCAAAAATATTTTCTGAATAATCCATCATAAGTGAGGTCTTTGTGAACATCTGACACGTAGATGCCGTCAGACAGGTTAGTTCATTACTAGTGTAAAAGCAGACATGTCATACATAAATAATGTCAAACATCTAAGCTTCCTTCCTATCCTTACACACACACACACCTGTGTTTTCTATCAGCAGATATGAGAGAGTGAAAGATTGATTCATGTAGTTCATTAAACTGAGATCAATATCAGCCCTGTGTGTGGTGTTCTCACACGGACACTAATACTCGACTGTTCAATCCAGTGCGAATGACATGATTTCGTCTTCAACGCTTGTTTATTCATATCAACACACACACATTTGATTTCACCTTCATGTGTTAAAGCAAGAAAGTCATGAAACACACAACTGATGACATGTGTTATTATTATTAGGCTCGAGTAAAGGGTGTGTTCAAACCTTGACTTTCTGAATACACATCAGACTGAGAGAACACAAGATGATTCTCTTTCTCTGTCAGTATCGATCATTCAGCGATATTAATAACACATCACATTCATTCACCACTTTAATATTTCATGACATTAGTGCTAATGCTAAACGTGACGTGACACACACCACACACACGTTCATCAATCACATGAACTTCCGTTGAGAGATCAGCACAAGATTACAATGATATTTAAGCGACAATAAACAAACTTCTTCGCGTTTCCCACAGAGGCCTGCGAATCTCCGAGGCTCGCGTTAAAGCGCATCCGGAGAAGAGACGCAGGCATGCGGGCCGACGCGGCCTCCGCACAGCGGCGGCAGTCGGGCGCGTTTACCTCTGAAGCGGAGGTCGTTCGGTGGGTCGAGGATCAGAATCTGCTCCAGTTTGGACATGACAGCCGTTCAGCGGGACACAGTCGCGTGCTGCTCAAGAGCCCCGGCCACGACGCGCGCGCACTCACTCACACACCCGCGCAACGCGCTCACTTGCAGCAGGCAGACGCGGTAGCGAGCACGGCGCTACACGTCACTGGGATGAGCGGGGAACAACGGCTGCTAATACCGCTAATATTTAATTGTATTTTTGTGTGTCAGTAAAAACACAGAAACGAGAATAAACCGAATCTCTTCTGCGGCTGTGTAAACGGAGTCGCGTTCTGAATGTTGTGCGCATGCGCGCACTCAGGTAACACGTCATTCTACACAACAAACGACTCGAGAGTAGAAACCGGTTCAACTGGAAATGTGCGCGCGCACAATCACTGTCTGTTTAATGTGAGAAGTTGCAGTAAGGGTTTCGTGCGCGAGCTGCCACGCGTGTTAATGGGGAACATTTTATACACACCCACTCAAGCACAGAATTAAAACACAGATGGTATAAAGCTAAAAGCCCAACAAGCACTAAAGATCAAACTATTTAAAAATACAAAAGCATTCACATACTTTATAAGTAAACTATATCGGGTCGGAAGTAGCCTATTCCGAAATATAAAAAGATTTAAATAAATACAGTCTGGGTTTAATAAACGTTTAAACGAATAAAGACACACCATACAGAAATGAGAGAAACAGTGCAAATGAAATAGTAATGTCCAGGTGCTTACAGTAAGGTTGAACCATAAACATTAAAGACATTTAATGACCAAACTATACTTTTATTTTGTATTGTACTGACAGTTACGATGTTAATGTTTCTCCGAACAAAATGATACATTGTCATATTTGTCATCGTCACTGCCAGTTTTGTTATGGCAAGTAAAATAATCTTATATTCGTTCTTCAATGGTTTAAATTCTATATTTAATAAGTCCATGGATGGTTTAGGTTTGATACGCACCCGAGCGCTAGTGTTGTGTTCGTCTTGGCGCATGCGCACGTACGTAAAGTGCGCGCAAGCTTCGGAGACGTGCGCGTGATAAAGCATGCGTGCGCGGGTCCAGCTGTACTGGTCGATTTGTGTTCCGCGGCGCGTGTTTGTGTGTGTTTTTGTGTAGTTTTGTGTCGTGGCGGTTGCTGGTGCGGGTTAAATGTAGGATCAGCGCGAGATGGCCGGTGTGTACAGTTAAACGCACACAAACTCTCTCTCTCTCTCTCACACACACTTCAGACTAAGCACACACACACGTTAACAGACACTCTGATTGTGTGGTGTGTATATTTGTGTGTGTGTGTTTTCTCGTAGATCTCTCTCTGCTGCAGGACTCGCAGGAGGACACGGACGGATGTGAGTTTCTCTCGCGCGCGCACGCTGTTTGTGTGTGTGTGTGTTTCACGCTATCTTACATCAGATCATGTGATCCGTACAGGAATCGCTGTGCTGTACTATTGTGTGAAATTGTAATAATGATTTTGTGATGATTTAATGAATGTGCAGTTCAATGAAGTGTGTCATTCTGATCTCAGATCAGATACACATGTTATTAGGTGTTTGTTTGTGTGTGTGTGTGTGTGTGTGTGTGTGTGTGTGTGTGTGTGTTTGTGTTCTGCTTCTCATTTCTTCGTTAAATACAATCCCACATCAGTCGTGACACACACTCAGTGTCACATGAGATGATAGTGTCACACACAACCAAGTACATCTCAAAAGCTGATGTTGAATGAGTGTTGTGATATGGTGTATTGTGTTGTGTTTTGCTCACTGTGTGTGTGTGTGTGTGTGTGTAGATGGCTACAGCTCAGAGTCTGACGCCATTATAATCCCCTCAGCTCTGGATTTTGTGTCTCAGGATGAGATGTTGACTCCTCTGGGACGACTTGATAAATACATCAACAGTGAGAACGTCTTTAACAGGTGAACACACACTCACACATGTTTGGAGTCATTGAATGTGTTTGCACCATTGTGATGTTGAGTGTGTGTTGTGTGTTTTCAGGCAGATGGTGGCCCGCAGTATTCTGGACACGCTGCGAGTGATCAGTGATGATGACAGTGAGTGTGTGTGTGTGCTGGAGAGGATCGAAAGGCTCGCCGATGACTCCGGTGCGTCTCTCACAACTCTGTTGTGTGTATGTGTTGGAGGTGTGTTGTTAGTAATGATGTGCGTTTCTCAGAGCCGACAGTTCGAGCAGAGCTCATGGAACAAATCCCGCATATTGCAATATTCTGTCAGGAGAACCGACCGTCCATTCCATTCGCCTTCTCCAAGTACCTCTTACCCATCGTGGTGAGATACCTGGCAGACCAGAATAATCTGGTGAGTGTGTGTGTGTGGAACGTCTCTCTGTCTTCAGGAGATGATTGTGCTGGTGTGTGATTTGAGTGTTTTCGGCCGCAGGTTCGTAAGACCAGTCAGGCGGCTCTTCTGGTTCTTCTGGAGCAGGAGCTGATGGATCGAGGTGATGTGGAGGGTCTGGTGTGTCCTGTGCTGGTGGACCTCACTGCTCCTGACAGTAATGATGATGTGAAAACTGAAGCCATGGCTGTGAGGATCTTCACATGCTCTATAGACCATTCCTGTCCACCAATCAGAGCTGAGAGACGGCTGAGGGTTTGAGAGATGTTTTTGGTTCTGATTTCAGATCATTTGTAAAATGGCACCGATGGTGGGGAAGGACATCACGGAGCGACTCTTTCTGCCCCGCTTCTGTGAGATGTGCTGCGACTGCCGCATGTTCCACGTACGCAAGGTGGGTGAATGTGCAGCGCTTGACATTAAGCGGGGTCATGTGGTTGTCCTTGTGCGACTACCAAATTCTTGTCCGAAGATGAAAAAAAAGATAGAAAAAATCGTTTCGGGTGTTTTACCTTGTGTCTGCTGCGGCCACCTAAATGTGTTCTTGCTTTTCATGACTGATATAGAACAAAGACAAGCAGTTATTATTGTCAGGGCTGGATGTTAACTTATTTTTGCACATAGCACTGATGCTACAGAGGTTTAAAGTTTGATTGCAGAGGCCAAACAGTTCATCATTCAAGTGCAGTTCATCACATTAAAAGTACAACTGACAATAATGTTACAGACAGATGGATAAAGTAGGGCCACATCATTTTCCGTTGGCCCTTAATTTATTTTTAATTATAAATATTTATATTTTATTTATTTCTAAGTCCTGTGTATTTCTTTTTTTACTATTTAAAACATTTTGAGGTATGGTCTTGCGTTTGCCACCGTGGCTAGAAAATCGGAAGAGTTATCAATCTATTCTGCATCATCTGCCACGCTCTCTTTTTATATTCTGTGTTTTTGTAATCCGCACATCGTTTCTCATACAATAGCCCATGGACATATTTAATATATATATGAACTAGACGCATCATTGTCCGCTGGATCGTACGCCAATGTCGCCGCCATATTGGTGAGGGCAAAATCTCACTATCAAGACATACGAGTGAATGGTGGAGCTGCTGTTTTCTGGATAAAAACACAACATCGTTTTTATTTCTCAACTATTTTTAATACTCTTCTACTTACGTGGAGAACAGAACGCTTTGGCTCCAGTTAAAGATGGTTATAGACTTGAAAATGTATTTATTGTCATACAGATCTGTTAAAACTAAGGCTTGTCCAGCAATCATTTAGGCTTAAAATTGTGTGCACATCACTAATGTGAAATAATTGAAGGTACATTAGATGCACATGATCACAACACCTTGTGCACTATAAAATCCTGGGAAAAATCTAAACGATGCGTCTTTACTTTTGACTATATACTGCTATTTCATACTAATAATGCATGGAAGTGTTATTTGTTTTACTATATCACAAACATCATGTTTTACTGCCGTAACGGTTTTACCGGATTAAGAAAAGAAAATCTGAAATTTGAAAATGTCTAAAATTACAACAGAAAAAGCCATCTCAACAGTGAAAAAACATTATTTTTATTCGTTTTTATATAATACGTAAATGAAACTCTATATTATCTTGGGTGTTTTGTTCGATGATTCAAATAAATCTCTATATGTCTGTGTTTTATTCTCGACTACTGCAACGTGGTTCTTTATTCTTTTGTCTTTAACATATCACTGAACATGATATACTCTAGTGGATTCTCACGAATAACAGCCACAAATGATGGGTTTTACACTTCATTAGGACCACCATTCACTTTAAAGTAGGGTATAACTATGGAGATATGATGACACTGAAGTTGTATCTTAGGTACATCGTAAACCATTGAAATATGTTAAGAAATGAAAGCGTGATTGTGCTTTTAATGCTGAAACCTCCCATCGGGTTCAGTGGGCTGTTAGTGGACCGTTGCCCTCACTAATATGGCGGCGCTGTGACGCATGACAGCAGCAGAGCACAGCGGCCAATGTGGCGTCTAGGTGTTAATTATGGTTCTGCAAAAGCCTTCTTCGTACTGCCAGACATCTTGGCGCTCGCATGTACGGTGTCTCTGAATAGTCAAAACACCTCTCACAATGCTTGATACGGATGAGAAAAAACACAGAAAATCGAACCCGGTCTGAAAATATCGGAGGCATTGTGTAAATGTGATTGACACAACTTGAGGTCGTATTTATTTTTCTACATGCAAAAATTTCAAACACAAATTTCAAACTCGATGTGCAATGGCCTTAATGCTGAGCCCTGAGATGATTGGCTGGTGATGAGAGTCCGACGAAAGAGTGTCTTCTCATTGGCCGATGTTTGTGTGATTGACAGGTTTGTGCAGCAAACTTTGGTGATATGTGCAGTGTTGTTGGAGGAGAAGCTACAGAAGAGCTGCTGGTGTGTTTCACACGTCACCTTGATATTATTCAGTTATCGTCTGCTCACATTCACAGAACAAAACACACAGACTGCAGATCTTACACAACATGTTTGACTCATGAGAAACATTCGTTTGTGTTAAGAAGAACAGCACATCTGTGTTTTCACTTCGGTTTTATTTCTGTACAACACACATCCACATGCCTAGTTAATAATACTTAAGTCTCTCTCTCAGTTGCCGAGGTTTTTCCAGCTGTGCTCTGATAACGTGTGGGGCGTGAGGAAGGCCTGTGCCGAGTGTTTCATGAGCGTCTCGTCGGCCACATCTCCAGAAGTGCGGAGGTCGAAGCTCTCCTCTCTCTTCATCAGTCTGATCAGCGACCCGTCCCGCTGGGTCTGTCACACACACACACACACGTCTTCCGAGTTTATTACTGTCTTGTGTGTAACACGCGTGTGTTATGTCTTCAGGTGCGTCAGGCGGCGTTTCAGTCTTTAGGCCAGTTCATCTCCACGTTCGCTAGAGCGTGCAGTAACGCGGGTCAGTACTTCAGAGACTCCAGCGGTGAGAGCGACTGGACACACGGGTGAGACACACTGACAGACCAGATGTTTTCATGAGTGATGGACGTCTCGCTGACCTCTCCTTTATTTCTCGTGTAGCACAAACACAGACGGCGCGTGCGGCAGCTCAGCAGAGTCGCCCTCTGTCTCACCGCAGCAGAACTGTGTTTCCTACAATGTCTCAGGCTGTGAGGAGCAGAGTCGTGATGATGATGATGATGATGATGATGTAGGGGAGGAGGGTGGAGGTGAGCAGAGGGCTGAGGTTCTGTCAGCTGATGATGAGTCGGAGTGCCTTCCTGAAGAGACAGAGAATCCATCGACATCACCCGAACCCAACCTCCAGGACATCCCAGATCACGAGCTCTTTAACTCATTCCACTACTGGAGGACGCCCATCCCAGTGCTGGACCTCAATCTGCTGGAGGAGGACATCCCATCGTCCACTGCTCCTGCTGCTCCCGCTCTGGACAGAAAACATCTGGAGGAACTCATCGAGAACCTGGAGCCGCACATCGATGATCCTGATGTCAAAGGTCAGACGCCTTCACTCTGCACTTCAGTGACCTCCTGTGATCATTTAAAAATTAAAGAAACATTTAGATTTCTGAATCAATTCTGAATTTCTGTGTTGTTTTGTGCTGTATGGTGTTGTGCTGTGTGTGGTGTTGTGTTTCGGGTACTGTTGTGTGTGTAGAGTGTTGTGTTGTGTGGTCCGGCTGTGACCTCTGATTGAGCTGAAAGGAAATGACCACAGGAAGTTGAGCTGGAAGTGTGTGTAACGTCTGATAGAGATGTTTCCTCTGACTTGTGTGTGTGTGTGTGTGTGTTACAGCTCAAGTGGACGTCCTGACAGCCGCTCTGAGGGCCACAGTGTTGAATTCTGGGATAGCAGGTGCGTTCCTGGAGCCCTGGCTGTCACAATCAAACCCCTTCAGTTCCCAGCAGCCCCCTGGTCTCCTGTCAGTCAGCACACAGGTTTGTGTGTTTATACGCTGGAATAATCACATTCATGTTAATATTGTCACAGATAGATGTTAAGTGTTTGTTTAATGTCTGTTCATGTACCATTCGCCGTATTGTTGGCTATGCTAGAATAGTTGTGTAAGAATAAATGATTTGATTGCATCTGGTTGGCTGAACTGTGACTCCGCCCTGCAGCTGAGTCGTTATGATGAGGACTCGGACGCGAGCGACAGTTTGAATCCTGAAGACGAGCAGAAATCTAGACATCAGGTGAGTTGTGCAGTGTGATGTCAGTCCTCTCAATCCCATCATGCTCTGCTCTGACCGTGTGTGTCTGTGTGTGGAGGGTGCAGGATGTGGTTCCTCAGGCACTACTGGATCAGTATCTGTCCATGACCGACCCGTCCCGCGCTCAGACCGTAGACATGGAGATCGCCAAACACTGCGCTTACAGTCTGCCCGGTGTGGCCCTGACGCTGGGACGCCAGAACTGGCACTGCCTCAGAGACACCTATGAGACGCTGGCCTCTGACATGCAGGTGAGAGAACGGACACACGCATGACTCTTCATCACTGCCATTGTCTGATTCATGAAGTCTTGTTGATGTGTGTCAGTGGAAGGTCAGGCGGACGCTCGCGTTCTCCATCCATGAGCTGGCTCAGATTCTGGGTGATCACCTGACAGCCGCTGATCTGGTGCCTGTGTTCAACAGCTTCCTGAAGGATCTGGATGAAGTGCGGATCGGAGTCCTCAAACATCTCTATGACTTCCTCAAGGTCAGAGTCACAGTTGTCAGCAGTGTTTTCTGTCAAATCACCCGTTTGTTCCACACCTACACATACATTTCAAGTACAGAGAGAAACGAAAACTCATTTGACTACACTATTATTCTCATACAACACATTTCAAAATCTCATCACAATATAATATTTATTTTGAGGAGCTTTTATTGGGGACAGGACCGTAGGGAGCAGACAAGAAAGTGTTGGGCAGAGATAGGGGAGCAGGATTGGCATAGAACCGTCAAGATGGGAATTGAACTCTGTTCGCCGTGAGCGAACTGGTGCTATCCACAAGTTTCAGGAGGGTCCTACTGTAAAACTGGTCGTGGGTACAACTTCCTGTGATGGGGTGGAAGTGTTGTATTGCGCATTGAATAACTGTAGGTTTCTTGCGTTCTCTGATAGCGTTAAGTGAGGTGTCTCGCTCACAAGCTTAGCTGAAGCCAGAGCCCACAGCAGTGCAGTTTTAAACTGATATATTAGCGTCAACTATGTTCAGGGGCTCTGACGGAGTTTCTTTGGAGTTTTGAGTTAGCTAATTTAAGACAATTTGATGTGGTAACAATAATGAAGACCAGTGGCAAAATGACAGGTTTTGGCAAATAGGGCAATAATGGAGGATTTTGAAGAGTGACCGGTTATATTTGTGTCAGATCATTCCATAGCCAATATATAGCTTTAATATAATATAATAACTGTAGAAAATAACACATACACGGTTTCTTTGCATTTAGTTATGGATTTATTGGGCACACAAGTGTTAAAGGAGACATCATATGGAAACCCCACTTCTTCTGACTTTAAGTGCTATAATCCTGCATCAAGCAACCCAGAAAACGTGAAAAATAAGTTTTTGCAGTTTAAGAGTTGAAATAGATTGATGTATGGTCTTCAATAAAAACACCAGACCCTAAACTGGATTTACAAGATTCTTTACTGTATTTAATTGATTTTTGTTAAAAAATCTGTTGGAATATATCACATCATGTGATGACTTACATTCTCATATACTTGATGTGAAGTAGGTAGGCCTATTTCTTCCACTTCTGTATCCGATGAATGTTTAGCTGAAGATACAGCAGCTGTATGAGATGTGCACGCGGCCCATGGCACACTTGTAGTTTCTCTTTAAAAGTTCATGTTTGTGACTGATCCTATTAGAGACACGCTAACATCTCCATGACAGAGCAGAACTGCCAGAGCGCCAGAAATAGGAGTAATGGTATTTACATATTTGGCAACTGGAGAAATGCAACTATGCAGCAGAGATGATTTGGTTCTGTCACAACAGTCACAATCTTATCACAAACAATTACAGCACTTACAGAAACTTACTGCGTCACTGTTCATTTTCTATCAAATACTGTATGTTGATTTCAACAGCATGGAAAAATATATGTATATACTGTGACGGGTGAGAGACACGCCACACACACAAGATGGCGGTACAAACAACCCCAGCGGGGAATTTATTAGACAGCTTAAATCACGCGTCCAATATAAATATCCGGGGTGCTTGCTCTTTAAAAACTCGCCAGTCCCTGCTCGTGTTGGGGTGCCTTCTCTCTGTCTCCCTCGCTGTTCCTCCACTCTCGCGCTCTGGGGGTCAATAAGGCACAGCGATGGGTGCGGCCAGATCCGGGGCCCAGAGTGCTGGGAGCACGCGGCTTTTATGCCCGGCCGTTTCCCAGGCGACGCTGATCTCCGATCTGTGCCTCGCCACAATACACACGTACACACATATATATATATATATATATACATGTGTGTACGGTAAAACTGAAAAAAAATAGTTATGCAATTTCAAAATAACGAGCCAAACTTAAGTGGCCTTTTTTCCTTCTTGGCCAACCATCCATCCATCCATTTTCTTCCTCTTATCCGGGGCCGGGTCGCGGGGGCAGCAGTCTAAGCAAGGATGCCCAGACTTCCCTCTCCCTAGACACTTCCTCCAGCTCTTCCGGGGGGACACCGAGGTGTTCCCAGGCCAGCCGGGAGACATAGTCCCTCCAGTGTGTCCTAAGTCTTCCCCGGGGTCTCCTCCCGGTGGGACATGCCCGGAACACCTTCCCGGGAAGGTGGCCAGGGGGCAACCGGAAAAGATGCCCGAGCCACCTCAGTTGACCCCTCTCGATGTGGAGGAGCAGCGGATCTACTCTGAGCTCCACCCGAGTGACCGAGCTTCTCACCCTATCTCTAAGGGATCGCCCAGTCACCCTGCGGAGAAAGCTCATTTCGGCCGCCTGTATCCGGGATCTTGTCCTTTCGGTCATGACCCACAGCTCATGACCATAGGTGAGAGTAGGAACGTAGATTGACCGGTAAATTGAGAGTTTCGCCTTGCGGCTCAGCTCCTTCTTCACCACGACAGACCGGTACAGCGACCGCATTACTGCAGAAGCTGCACCGATCCGTCTGTCAATCTCCCGTTCCATCCTTCCCTCACACGAACAAGACCCCCAGATACTTGAACCCCTCCACTTCAGGCAGGAACTCTCCACCTACCTAACTCGGCCAACCAACCAATCACAGTCTTTAAAAGACGGTGTCATACATAGCAACGGGGTCAGCCCCGCCTCCTCAATAAGGTAAATGTTTTTGTCTTTTCCTTGCTCAAAGTTGCTCTCAGATGGGTCATGGATCACTTTTAAGCTAAGATTCCTACTTAGAAGCTTTTAAGCTAAATGAAGAGCTTTCTTCGAGGAATTTAAGAAGCTTAAAGAATCTGATCTTTAAATGGCACACAATCCACATCATGTAAAGACAATGAAACCTCTCCATCATTCTCAAATTGCTCATCGGTTAACTGAATCAATAAAGTTGCTAAAAGCATTAAAATCATCATCCCATTCATCTATAAAGTTGTGGACATGCTGATGTAGTTTATTTATAAGTGCTGTTGTGTGGAAGTTCACATTCTGCTGTACACCAATGACTTGAAATACGGCACAAACACATTCGTTTACATTGAACTGGAAGTTTCTCTCATCTCTCGCTCCGAGTGTCATGGGCCGTAGGAAAACTTGTGGATATGTCAGCGCACTAACCCCTGGACATACTAAGTATTTGCTGATTTGTAACGTGTCATTTAAAATATTTATTCTGAAAATTACTCAAAATATCAATGAAATATAGTCTGAGTTTGGTGTAAGTTGTGTTGATAGTCAAAGCTACTCGAGTCATTTTTCTTTATCATGGCCACAGAAGATTTTTGAGAAGTACACGCGTGTTTCATGATGTCATCCTCATCAGGGTGTTTGTTCCTGATTCTCTTTAGCCAAATGCAGTGCATTGTGGGATACGCTGCCTCATGTATGTGCTCTTCTGTAGCCAATCATTCATGCAGAAACATCAGCGGTGATGTCATCATGTGTGTTTTCTGTGTGTGTTCAGCTCTTACATCAGGACACACGGAGGAAATATCTCTACCAGCTGCAGGAGTTTCTAGTGACGGACAACAGCAGAAACTGGAGGTTTCGCTCAGAACTGGCAGAGTAAGAGACATGCATCATCCTTTAAAGAGCCTGAATATCACCCGTCTGACCCTGCGTGTCTTCTCTGTGTGTGTGACAGGCAGCTGGTTCTGTTGTTGGAGTTGTACAGCCCTCAAGACGTTCATGATTATCTGAGACCGCTGGCCTTCTGTCTGTGCACAGATCGTGTCTCATCTGTTCGCTGGACGTCTTACAGACTGGTACTGAAACACCTCACACACACATCTCTGATATCATGACCGGGTTTGTGTGGAGTCACTTTATTCATCTCCGTCTCCAAACACACAGATCAGAAGAATAAATAACTGGAACATTTCAACACCGATTCAAGAGACTCCACTTGTTTTGAGTGTTGTCATGAGACGTGATTCAAATGATTGTAGTTGTGAAGTGTCTGATATGAGTGACACATCATCATGGTCATTTCTAGCTTTCTCATATTGCACTGTATTCAGTGATGTTTGTTTTAAAATAAACACTTGAACCACGGCAGGATGATGTCAGTGTTCAAAATCCTTTTTGTTGTTTGTGTTGGTGTGTGTTTCAGGTGAGTGAGATCATCAGGAAACTGTCCACATGTTCGGCTCTGCTGGGGAATTTTCTCAGTGAGCTGGTGGATAAATTCTGTCATTCATCCAAGTGGTCGGGGCGGCAGGCCTTTGCTTTCATCTGTCAGGTGATTTTCTCTCTCTCTCTCTCTCACACTCTCTCTCTCTCTCTCTCTCTCTCTCTCGTGTGTTTGGAATCTCATCATCTTTTTGTGTCTCATCAGTTGTCTATAGAAGAGGAATGTCTGACTCTGGATCAGTTCTCAGAACACCTGCTGCCTCCTCTACTGCAGCTGGCGTCTGATCCCGTTCCCAACGTCCGTGTGCTCCTCGCCAAAACCCTGCGTCAGACGCTGCTGGATAGAGGTGTGTGTGTGTGTGTGTGTGTGTGTGTACCTGCGTGTGTGTCTCATTGCTGTCTTCTCTCTGCTCACTATGTGTGTGCGTGTTTACATGCAGAGTACTTCCTCAACTCAGCCAACTGTCACCAGGAGGCGCTGGAGCACACGCTGGTCACTCTGCAGACAGATGTCGACAAGGACGTGAAATATTTCGCCAGCATTCATCTGGGGAGCAACCGACTCAATGAGGACGCCATGAGCACCACCTCGTCTACATACTGAACGCACAGGTGCCTCTGATTGGCCAGAGACTGAGAAAACTTTCCCAGAATGCACCTCACTACAGCAGACACTTCTGGGGTTTGTGTGCGCTCTTATTTGTTATGCCACAGAAGCCTTAAAACCGTCTTCCTTACAGCAGGAGATACTTGAAGAGCTGAAGGAGCGTTCAGGTTTCAGCCGGGCGACGGCCCATTTTCTTCCTCTCCTGATGGGACCTAACGCCTGTCTGTCTCTCTCTATCTGTCTGTCTCTCTGTGAGCTTTACAGAGGAGCAGACTGTAGCGCAGACGTTTGATTCTCTGAGAGTCTCGTCATACTGCATCATTACAGTAGTTACACAGGTGACGTCATCACAGGCGTCCATCTGATCTCAAGGGCTCGAGTCGTGGTTCATTTTAATCTCACGTGCAGCACATTGTTGTACTGATGGACGTCTCTTATATGAAGAGACGCTCGTCTGCATAGAAACTAATGTAAACTTGTGTTTTTTAAAGTGACTTCACGAGCGGTCTATTTCTCTGAGAATGTGAACATGATATTCAACACTTGAAGCCTCAAGTATTTTAATGCAAAAATTCTCTTTCGCTCTTTATATGTTCTGTATATATATTCTGTTTTGATCATGAATGGCATCGCTGTTATTCTCTTAACCTCTCCAGAATAAAATTTCACACAAGATGATTTTCTGTGTCTGATGTCATCAACTTTGTTCAGAGTTTATATGAGGTGGGCCTCCAAAGTGCGCTTTTGTTGATCAGTTATTGTTTAAATGAACATTCGGAGTCCAACCACTGAAGCTGAAGTCTCTCACCCAAACATGAGGGATTTAGTCTCAATGGGACAGCGGTGACTGCACATTTGCTGATGTGTATTCAAGGTCCCCACAATCCCCTTTATTTTGGATGAGTCTCAATTGACCTCGGTATGAAAACATCACATGCTGAAGATTAGTGGAACGCTGAATCACTCGGGTCAAACATACTCATTAACACCTATAAAACATTAAAAAACTATTTTTGATCATCCAGGTAACAACATTTTCATCAACACTCAATGATTAATGGGATTCGTTCAATAATGACATTCAGCATTATAATTGTTTGTCAAATCAAGTTATTTTATAGTGGTTTTTACTATTTTCAATTTTGCATTGTATCATATCAGCTGTAGAGGAAAAAACAAATCTGTTAAACAAACAGGATAATTGAACATAAAGGGCTCTACAAAGTCATATGAAACTATGAAAAAAAGATCAAATACATACACATTCACATATTTATGAATATACGTACGTGCATACACGCATATGATGAGCTAGAGAGCCTGCTGACAGCCCACCGGGGCAGACATGGGCTAGCTACCCATGTCGGCAGGATCCATTACTATAAAGAGTAATTGGTTCACCCATCTATAGCTACGAAAAACACAAGAGGAAGAGGATCCCTGGGGTCTGCGAGAGCTGGGGGGACAAGATGACTCGTGGACGGATCACAACAGACCTAGGAATGGAAAGGAATAAGAACCAGGGGATCAGCAAAGCAGATGTTCGAAGAACAGGACAGAAACTGCAGAGATGCATGTGCGGATGAACAAAGGTAACATTAGAGAAATATCTTCAAATATCAGTGGTAGAACGCCACAGAAGAGGCATAAAGTTGCCTGGCCTCGCTGCGAAGAGCAGAGAGCTTGAGAAATCATCATAAGAAAAAGGAGCAAACCAGGAGCGCTTTCTACAAAGATCCTTACAAGTTTGTCAGTAGTCTCTCTGGCAAGGAGAAAAGTGGGACCCTTAAAGTACCTATAACAGATCTTGAGGAACACCTACGGAAATCATATTCGGACAATCAGGCATGAGCCAATATCCATTCCAGAGGACATGCCACCAATTCAGGTACCAGACCACCAGATGGACACAAGCCCTCCTAAATGGAGGGAAGTTGAGAGTGCAGTAAAACGGCCAAGATCAGCTTCAGCTCCTGGACCCAAGGATATACCATACAGGCTCTACAAGAAAGCCCCCGGGGGTGTTGATGTACCTTTTGAGATTACAGTTTTTGCCCGTTGCTTGAACACATTTTGCAAAACTTCGCTCATTTTGCCAAAACTCTACACACAAGTAAACATGACACAACACTGGGAGATATAGCATTCACATCTGTGTCAAATTGAAACTCCACTATCAAAACCTAGCATTCCTTTGTCAAAATGTAACTCTGATGACAAAATGTGGTTGGCGGTCATATACACGCCATCTCCAAGCCGAAAATAATTCCTCTATAGTGTTTAAAAATGGCGAGTAAGGGGGCAAGTATACCACTTCAAATTGATTGTGGTTGGTGAACCAGGCCTTGACCAGAGCAGCCCGATGGAAACTGACATTATCCCATACCACCACAAACCTGGGCTGATCTGGTCTGTTCTGTACAACTGTATTATGGAGAGCATCTAGAAATATGAGTATATGTCGGCTATTGTATGGACCTAGTTTTGCATGATGATGCAGAAGCCCTCGAAGGCTTATGGGCGGCACACAATGTGACATTTCCCCCGCGCTGCCCCGGGACGTGCACAATTGCCCTTTGGCCATTTACATTACGACCCCGTCGTCTTGTTTTCCTCAGGTCGAATCCAGCTTCATCAATGAAAATGAATTCATGAGGCTGTGCAGCTCAATCCATGGCCAAGATTCTCTGTAACAAAAAAACATATTACTGTACTACAGTGCTACACATACAGAACCCTCACCCCATCACACTTCTAGTCATTCCAGAGAAATACAACCACAAATTGTCATTGGTTTGCTTCTTTTTCTTACAGTACTTTACTGTATATACTGTATCATCCACTGTACTGAAACATCTCAATATACTGCAAGTAATCATGCCATGGTATGTTTCACAAAAACTTCCACTTTGGCTGCAAAAGGAGCATTAGCACCCTGCAATACCCTGTACACGTGATGTGGTAATGTGATATACTGTAGTACAGTGCTGTGAATACACTCTCCCTCCATCCATGCTTGCAAAGTTCTTGAAATGGCTAAACTGAGGGCTTTTTGTAGCGGGCTGATTGGTGTTCAGTTTTGCAAGTAAGTGCCTTCAGGTGTGTATTTGAGGAATTGCAATTACCCGATGTGTTTTGTATTTTGGATATATGCGTCTTCCAAATGGTACCCTGAGATTTCATTTTTGAACGAAGTGTCTTAGGTATGAAATAGAGTGTAGTATGCAGGACCAAGTGTGTTGCAAAAAGGAGTAAGTGTGTTGGAGAATTGCAACTAGTGTGCAAAGCAGCGCTTTTGTTTAAGGTATTGGTACATGTGTTTGAGGTATGGTAACAAAAGCTTCAAGTTGTGTTACTTTAGTCTAAGCATGGGTCTATAGCAATAGGAAAAAACTGTAATGGTTGTGGCATGGAAAAAGCAGGTGATACCAAAGTTCTGGAGAAGGGCAGGAGGCATAGTGATCCCCAAGGAGAAACATTTCTTAATTATTGACCAGTTTCAACAAATTAGCCTCTTGAATGAGGAAGGTAAAATTTTCTCTTTGAGGTAAGAAAGCGTTTGGAAAATGGGTTGCGCCTACCTCCAATCAGGGCATACATGGATGACATGACAACCATCACAACAACCAAAGCATGTGCAAAGCGGCTGTTGGATAAGCTTCAGGAGAACACTAGGTGGGCACAAATAGAGGTCAAACTCAGAAAATCCTGCAAATCCTGCAGCATTTCTATTGTCAAGGCCCGGCTTACCAACGACAGGTTTTGAATAAATGGTGGGCCCATACCAAAGGCCATCAAAAGCCTTTGAAGGTGGAGGAAATGGAACCCAACAACAGCGGTTGTTGAGCAGCCCTCAGACATAAGAACATTGTGGGACAAGTTCAACATGGCAGTGGGGGACTTGCTTTGGCATCAACCACACCCACATGGCGAATAGCAACACCTTAGTAACAGCGTCACCTGGTAGTGGAGGAGATTCAGCACCAAGAGGAAGCAAGAAGATGCGCCAGAGCGCTCTCAAGCCCGGCAAGGCCGTTGGATGAGGTGGGAAAGCATAGAATGGAGAAAAAGCATATGGAGTGAGCTGTGGAGTATGGAAACAAACAGGCTAAGTTTTATCATAAGAGCTACATATGATGTACTTCTCTCACCAACAAAACTGCATGTTTGGTGTGGACAGGATTCCACCTATGTGCAGCTCCAGCAAACCTTAAACATATCTTGACACAGGGGAGATACACATGGCGCCACAATCAAGTACTAAAGTGCTTGGCTGCAGTAAGATCTCAAAACTTAGGACTTTTTGACAACACCTAGAATAAACTCTGGAATAGCCTTCCTGATACTATTCGAGGGTCAGACACACTCTCCCAATTTAAATCTAGATTAAAGACACATCTTTTCAGCCAAGCTTTCACTTAATGCATAGTTAATGAACAGCAGCTACGCTAATTATTCTCTTTATTCTCTTGACTCGGGATGCCCATCCCGAGGTAGGAAGAAGTTCCACCATGTCCAGACGACCGACAGATGCCGATCCCCAATTTGAGATAACGCCAGCTACAGCTGCAGACTGACTGAGCATCCCAGCTCCATCTAAGGCAATTCCACCACCAGCCAGGAGAAATATGACCATCGGACCATCCCAGCTCAGACCAATACACCCCCAACCAAGAGCAAAGACGGACTATTTGTCTTATTAATGCTTAAGTTACAATATTTGGTATCAAATGCTAAACTTAAATCACATGTTAGCAGTTTGAGTGCAGCTATGACACGTCAGAGGGGATCTGGCCCTCCCGGTTGAGCCTGGTTTCTCCCGAGGTTTTTTTCTCCATTAATCAATCATTGGAGTTTGGGTTCCTCGCCACAGCAGGGCAGTGTTGGCCTGCTCACCGGGAGACTGCATTTATTTATTAATTTAGAAATTATATATTCTAAATATATAATTAGACTGCATATATTTATTAGTATGATCTTACTCGTTGTATAAATACCATGCACTGTGCTGTGTTTTACCTTTTCTGTTTTTCCTGTTTGCCCTGTAAAGCTGCTTTGAAACAATACACATTGTGAAAAGCGCTATGTAAATAAACTTGAATTGAATTGAATTGAAGTAGGAAATACCAAAAGAGTGTTAGCAAATGCCCTCCCACAAAACGCCCAGGCTAACTTGCTAAATAGGCAACCCTTTATTCGGGAAGGGCAGAAACCGCAGGCAATGCCCTTAACCCTAGATTCAGGTCTGCTGAGTATAGCCAGGGATTGGGGCATGCAAGGGGATTAAAAACCACAGACTTACCTTCCCCTTGGAAATCACAGTGATGAACCTGCGGCCGCGCATGGTTATATGGTCAAGTTCCAGTAGGACAGTCCTCATGGTGGAGTTGACTGTACCTTGGAAAGAGGCCATAAACAAAGCATTTGAAAGAAAGAATCTCTGGTATGCCACCTTGGCAGTAGAGGCTGAAGATCGGGGATGGACAGCGAAAGTGTTACCGGTGGAAGTGGGCTGCTTGTTTCCAACTCCACTACAAGGCTGCTTAAGGGGGATCACAGGACAGGCCCAACGGATGGTAGTCACAGAACTTGCAACTGTTGCTGGGAGAAGAAGCCATTGGCTGAGGTTAAAATGGAAAGACACTATATGGGCTACAAAAATGACCTTGTAATAAATTGTGTTGTGTGTTGTAATGTTACGTCATAAGGAACAGGTTGCACTCAGCATGCATTAATGGTGGCAGTGGGGCTAGAACAGCCCTACCCAACGGGTCCCACTAGCTCCCCTGGGGCTGCAGTGATAGCTGCCCACTGCTCCGGTTGTACGTGTGTTTACGACTTGCAGTATGTGTGTTCACCACTCACTGGATGGGTTATACTAACAAATAGGTCACTTTCAGAGGACTGGTCCAACGGAGGTCGGCTTCCGGTTCCTGTTTGCATCGCTGCCTGCGGCTAGTTTGTATCCTCACATTTACACTTGGTCTTAATATTAGTGTATTTTATTATCGTTACCTATCACTGCAATTGCTAAATTATTTTTCCTTAAGATTCTACATAAAAATTGATCGTTAACTTAACGCTGTTAGCCCAGAATTAGCGTGTTAGCTTGCTTTCTGTTTACACTGTGGAATATCATCTTGGCTAGTTTTTTCTTGTGTGCCAACTGTTTCTCTTTTTAAGCGTATATACTACGATTCATCAGGTAACCTTGGTAAGTCAGAATTACTCTTCAAACCCAGTGAGTTATGGTTTCTATTCCTATTATTGGTACTTGCACCTCATGTCATATGTTTAGCTTAGCCCTCTCTGTCAGCTGCGAGGGTTTTAACATGCGATAAATTCAGGGAAATAGTTAGGCTAAAGGAGAAAATCTTAGAATTAGAGTCTTTCATTCAATCTTTATTTGAGTATAGTAAGAGTGTAAGGACCTTAGAAAACAATCTGGATGCGAACAATGTTAGCGCACATGGCTCGGTTCCGGTTGAAAATCCCCCAGTACTTAAGGTTGTATTTTGGTGCTGCTAGACCTTAGTGCTGCATTTAACACCATTGACCACGACACACTCCTACATGGACTCGAAAATTATGTCGGTATTAATGGAATAGCATTGAAATGGTTAAAATTTCCACTACAAAATTTCAAATGCTATTAGATTGTTAATGATAATCTTAAATCTATATTTTACCTTATTAGTGAGTTTATTTATTTTGTATTTAGCTTTGTTGTGCAAGCACTGTTGAGCTTGTGCAGAGGCAGCAGCTTTTGCCAGAGGGGAACCGGAATCCCCTGGTTGGGCCTGGGTTCTCCTGAGGGTTTTTTTCTCGATTGGGGTTTTGGGTTCTTCGACACCGTTTGCATATTGTTTTGCACTATTTGCCTGGCTGGGGAATTCAGAAGTTTTACATAATTGATATTGCATATAATAATTTATAGTCCGTTTAATGTTTGACCTGTGGTTCACTCTCCTTTATCTCAGATGTGTGCTTTCACTGTGCGTGTGTGCGAGTGTGTTTGTGTGTGTGTGCGAGTGTGTTTGTGTGTGTGTGCGTGTGTGTTTGCATCTGTGCGTCTACGTCGATGTGTGTAAGTATGTTTGCATATTGTGTGTGTGGAGCATTTGTATGTCTGTCTTTTGTGTTTTCACCTTTTTCTTGATTTTACAGGTATATGACTTTGGTTGTTTACTTGTAGTCAATATGTCTCATGTACAGCTGCTTTGTAACAAAGAAAATTGTAAAAAGTGTTAATAAATAAAGTAGAGTTGAGTTAAAGTCTTTTTTATCCGACCGTTTTCAATTTGTAGCAATAAACAATGAAGTCACGCATATCGCAAGTCCAGTACGGTGTACTACAGGGCTAAGTCTTAGGGCCTCTGCTTTTCGCATTATACATGCTACCTCTAGGAGATGTTATAAACCGACACGGAATTAGCTGATGATACTCAACTTTATATTTCCTCAAAGCCTCATGAAACACAGCAGTTCCATCGAATAAAGGATTGCATAGTTGATTTAAAAAACTGGATAAGTAACAATTTCAAAGCAGAAGTGTTACTTATTGCACTGAAAACCGCTGTACATAACAACCAAGTATACTGTTTAACTATTGACCGACTCTGTCAGTTTAAATCTAGATTAAAGACGCATCTTTTTAATCTTGCATACACTACACTTCCATAATATTAATCCTCAGAGGATCTAGACTGCATTATTTAGATCAACCAGGAACCAGGAACACGTCCAACAACAAATGATGTACTTGTTGCATCAAAGAGTGCAGAACAGTACTCTACTCTCAGCCAGTCTTGTCTCTTTGTTCCAAGGTTACCGCAGGAGGCAGTTCATGCCCAGACCTGATGGCAGAGCTGAGAATGGGAAGCGGTGACCTGACAAGAGCTAAGAGGATAGAGCTGGATAAAGGACGCACCGACCTGACACGACTTCACTACAAAATTTCAAATGTTATTAGATTGTTAATGATAATCTTAAATCTATATTTTACCTTATTAGTGAGTTTATTTATTTTTTATTTAGCCTTGTCGTGCAAGCACTGTTGAGCTTGTGCAGAGGCAGCAGCTTTTGCCAAAGGGGAACTGGAATCCCCTGGTTTATTTTTTTTTCTCGATTGGAGTTTTGGGTTCCTCGCCACCGTTTGCATACTGTTTTGCACTATTTGCCTGGCCGGGGGGGCTGCTTTAGAATTCAGAAGTGTTACATAATTAATATTGCATATAAGAATTTATAGTCTGTTTAATATTTGACCTGTGATTCTCTCTCCTTTATCCAAAATGTGTGCTTTATCTGTGAGTTTGTGCGTGTTGTGTGTGTGTGCGTGCGCGCGCATGTGTGCTTGTCTGTGTGTCCGTCTGTGTGTGTCTATGTCGATGTGTGTAAGTATGTCAGCATATTGTGTGTGTGGAGTGTTTGTATGTGGGTTTGTCTGTCTTCTGTGTTTTCACCTTTTTCTTGTTTTTACAGGTATATAACTTTAGTTGTTTTGCTTAAAGTCAATATGTCTTATGTACAGCTGCTTTGTAACAATGGAAATTGTATAAAGCGCTTTATTAATAAATTTGAGTTGTGGATAATCAAGAATGTGTGGAAAGAAGAAGCCAATGGCTGTGGTTGAGGCAGATGGACACTGCATGGGCTGCCAGATGACCTTGTAACAATGCGACACACACCCAGGTCTGATCAACCTGTGGTGGGCCTCCCTTGGCTGAGGGTGTCTTGTGATAAAGGACCGAAACACCCAATGAGGCCGAGGTGCACAGGTGACCATGTGTCGCATTGATGAGAATCGTACAAAGGGAATTATCAGCAGCACCTCACTAAAAGCCATCTTTCACTCAGGATCAGAATGTGATGAAAGTGGGATCGGACACATAACTCATGAGACGTCTCTCTGATGATGGCAAGGATAGGTAAGTATGCTATGTATGTCTATAATCATTTGACCTCAGACCTCCTTTTCTCTATTCATTTTCTTCACTGCTCCCTCTGTCATGCATAAGGTGTGGGAAATGTCCTATTGGGCAATTTAACTGTGCTTAAACAGTGGGATTATTACACCTAGTCCTATAAAGCTGATCTTATCAACAGTGAATGTGTGTACTGCACATTGTGTTTTGTCAAGTGTTGTGACTGATGAAGATCTGATGACATATATGACCCTGGATCACAAAACCAGTCTTAAGTCGCACAAGAAAATGTTTAGTATACGACAAAAATACATTGTATTGGTCAAAATTATAGATTTTTCTTGTATGCCCCAAATCGTTAGGATATGAAGTAAAGATCATGTTCCTAGAAGACATTTAGTAAATTTCCATCCTTAAATATATAAAAACTTTATTTTTGTGAGTGGATGTCCTGTCACGGTGCTCCTGATGAACAACTTCAAAGGCCATTTTCTCAATATTGTGATTTTTTTGTAGCCTCAGATTGCAGAGTTTTAAACACTTGTATCTCAGACAGATATTGTCCCATTCTAATAACTCATACATCAATAAAAAGATTATTTATTCAGCTTTCAGATTAAAACTCATTTCATGCGAGATAGAATTAATATTATTATATCTGCACAAATATTGTTCATAGAAACAGAAGCAGGAAAAAATGCTTTACTGTTCATTATGATTGATTCTAAACAATCCTCGCTATCAAACTCAATTCATGGATTATTAAGTATTAAATCATAATAATAAGAAAGTACACTGAAATTCTGGAAATTGATTAAAAGACATCTACATGATCTGCATTTATTCACATCACACACATGTATTTTTCTATCATTTGCATTAAGAGGAGCTCATCAGTTTTTCATCATCTTCATATCAAACTTATAAAACTTTTATGAGTAATAGATATTATTCATCTCTTTACTTTTCAGACAAGAACGTTAAAAGTCTTTATTTACCCACAGAGATAGACATTACAGTCCTCATTAAAAAATTTTTTTGGAAATGTTATGTTTGGTCTTTTCTGATAAATTCAGCTTCTTCAAGTGACAATGACAGTCAGATGAAGAGCGTCTGATGTGTTATAACGTGACAAATACATTTACAATGCTTTGATTTCCTTTCCATTCATTTTCCTTTGTTTTTTAACAAATTCACCATTTAACAGAACATTTCTACTGAAACTCCACAACAATCCAAACACATGACGGTTTCATTGACATGTTTTATTAAAATACTTTTGATTTGGGCTCTGCTTCATCTGCATTTATTTGTCAAACAAAAGAACAAATTTTGTCCTTGTCAACTTAAAAAGCATTTGTGCGTTTGACTTCATGTCCAAGCTATGATGATGAATGACAGACAGATGACTGACAGAGGATAAACATGATGAGATGAAACATCAGAAGATCTCAGAGTTTATATAAAAATGGTGTGTTTCTCCTTGTGCTATCAAGAGTATTTATATGACACTTCTGTGTGAACAACCAGAAACAACATCTGACCATATCAAATCATCTACAAAAATATACACATCCAAAAGCCTTTGCTTGGACACTAAAATATATCATTATGTGAAAAAATAAAAGAGGACTTAAATGTACATGATTGAAGTGACGTGTCTTCTAAAGATGATCACCACTCAGTACAGACAGTTCATGCATTTGGCCGATTTGCTGCCGTAGTCGACACACTCAGGACCGATGCATTCACAGCAGGCGTTGTGGAACCAGCGATACTTGGAGCCGCCCATAGACTCACAGTACAGCTTACACTGACCAATAGATACGCAGTCATCAAAGTACACAACTGTGCACATTTTATCTGCAAAGATCAAATCAACCAATCAGAAAACACCATACTGAATCTCAACCAACAGCAATTCAACATTTAAGGTAACATTCACATTTAGTCATTTAACACAAAGCGACTCACAGATGAGGTAAACAATGGAAGTATTTGGAACAACATAAGGACAAAAAGCATAAGTACAGTTAAACTGGTTTCATACAGTATAGCTCACTACAGTATACAGAGAGAAGTGTTTATTTAGTTGAAAGAGTAGAAAAGAGATTCAGTAGAAGTCAGAAGTGATGGCTCAGGTGCTGACGGTGTTCTCAGACCATTCTTTAAGATGGACACAGAATCTGCTGATCTTGTAGCAGCGGGCAGATCATTACACATATGTGGAACCCATCTAGAGAAGGTACACGAGAGAGAGATTTTCCCATTTTGGGATGGCACCACAAGACGGCGTTCGATTTCAGAGGGCAGGCATCTGGCGGCTACATTGACCTTCAAAATGAACAGTTGACCCCTACAATAACCCCTTTTGTGTCCATGCAATGGAAGTGAATGAGGACCAATAGTTTTTGATCACCAACATTTTTCAAAATGTCTTCTGTGTTTTGTTAAAGTCATACGTTAAAGGTGAACTATTCCTTGAGTCCAGATTCTGTTTCAGGAACAATACCACACGTGATCAAATCATAAATTCATTTTCGGTTCCAAAATTAATTTCAAATTGTTTTTATGTTTCTCTGTAGATATACTATACATATTTTTATCAGTATCAGGATTTAACCCTCGGCCTTTACATTGTTCGCTAAATGCTCTACAAAGAGAGCCAACAGAGCTTTAGTGTACTTTTCTCAATAATATGTCTGTTACTCAGATCCTAATAAAGTGAACACCTTTGTGGTAGAGACATATACGAACTAAACTCAGAAGTTGAAACACGCTTGTGATCTGCAAGATGTCGAATTAACAAACGTGTTTTTCCTGCAAATCACAGCACAAGATCATGAGGTCAAAGAGCTGGAGTTCAGAATCAATTACCGTCAACCTAACAAACTTCCTCCTGTGTGCTGAAGCGTGAGGTGTGAGAGACACTCTCTCTGTGCAGCTCGACATGAACATTTAACAAACCTTGTTTATAGATGACAACTGATGCCAAGCCTCAAACTCACAATCTTTCAAATAAACTCAACCCACACTAACCTTGAGTATTGTCATAGCTGGCGTGGATGCTGTTGCCGGGCAGCGAGATGTTGGGATGCGTGTTGTCCATCGTCTCCAGGAAAGAGACCAGACTCTCGTGATAGGAGAGCTCTTCAGCTACAGGAAAGGAGACGACCATCATGTTGACGGGCGAGTCTCCCTCCGTCAGAGCTCTGAACAGAGACGGGATGGGTCTGTACAGCTCCTCCACCGTGCTCTTAGCAGTGGCCGGCGTGTCGCTGTAGTTTTTAGGGTTGCACATCCCTGTGAAGACGACAGTGATGTTGATAAGATTACAAACACAAACGTTCCTGCGTTCTAGAGAATGTGAGACGACCTGTGTCTGGTCATTCAGTGCACACTTGCTTTTACTGTAAATCCTAAAAAAACACCCCATAATATGATCATGAACTGCACGTGTGCAACGAAAGCTGAACTACGGACATGATAAGATGAGTAGAAAAGGAATTTCATTCTGCTGTCTAGATTATTCACTGGCTGTTCCTCACAGTTTGGGGTTTTTAGTTTCTTTTCTTGTTTATTATAAAACTTTAAATAAACACACCTGTGCAGAATTTAAACCAAAACACAACATATTCATTTCTGCTGCACGTGAGGATATGACGTCACACAACCTTAAACTCAAGTTTCAATTCAAGTTTATTTATATAGCGCTTTTCACAATGTGTATTGTTCCAAAGCAGCTTTACAGGGCAAACAGGAAAAACAGAAAAGCTAAAACACAGCACAGTGCATGGTGTTCATAGAACGAGCAGGATCCTTCTAATAAATAATATCTAATTAATAAATCAATCAATGGAATAAACCCCGTGAGATTCCAGAAGAGTTTTCTTACCCACACAATCACAGCATTCCTCCCACAGAGAGCCCAAACACATCATACAGTCCTTACAACACGAACAATTCCCATCCTGAAGTCGACACTGACACAACTCCTGTACAACACAACACAACACACTTCATCAGTTACACACAGACTAGTTTTAACTCGTACACACTATCAGAGCAGACGTGTTAAGACGAGTCCTTTCATCTCAGCTCTACATAAAAGTCGAGGGACATTTATCACAAGTAAAACATGAACACAGCGCGATGGTCAAACACATTATTGACATCACTTCATTCTTTTCATTAAAGAATGTATACATGGAAAACACACACACACACACACACACACACACGAGCTCCATGCTCGAACCGGTTCACCTTCACAAAACCAAACAAAAGAAAGTTCGACTTACCTGAATGAGACATTTGCTGACATCACTGGCACACAACGCTTTATTACAACCCAAAGCGAGAGAAACACCTGAGACAACTATGAGAAATACTGATGCCGATGATGACTGCATTCCGATCCGAACCGAACTAAACCAAACCCGCCCGACCTACATCAACACACGAATGAGAGAGAGAGACACAGATAGAAAGAGAGACACAGATAGAAAGAGAGAGAGAGAGAGAGAGAGAGAGAGAGAGAGAGAGAGACACAGATAGAAAGAGAGACACAGATAGAAAGAGAGAGAGAGAGAGAGAGAGAGAGGGACGTAATAAACAAACAGCTCAACACATCAAAGACAAAAGCGGCGTCCGACTGACGATACACAACAATACGCGGTGACATCAAAGCCTGTAAACACAGAGAAAGTGCGAATGTGTCGATTTACCCGCCAATGAATCTCAGTGAGTGAACGCGTCTGGAGGTGTGTGTGTGTGTTTGTGTGCGTGCGCGCGCTCGTGATCTGTGCTGCAGGAAAGTTCTCGTGATGTTCAAATTCACACGTTCAGTGAGATCTCAGTGTGATCTTCAAACAAACACACGCCATTAAGAACTGCTGGCGGCTGTCTCTCTCTCTCTCTCACACAACCCCCCACTCATCTACTGATCTGAGATGTGGATTCTGAATATACAATACAATGATCTGATCTACACGACAAAACAAGAACAACATTATAACAATATAATCACAACACACATCCCTTACAACGTTTCCTCTGTGAGATCAACATACAAACTTTATACTTGACAGACCAGAGTTTATCCAGAACTCATTCATTCTGCTCACATCTGAACATTATTTCTTAATAAATACACAATCATGATGTAAAACTGATATTAAAGAACATTCTAATAAGAAAAATGTGCCCGACAAACTCTGATGAAATTGACGATCTGTCCAGAGATTTATTTGAATACCAGTGTTAAAACGATTAATATCTAATTTTTAAACTACAATATATTCATGTTTCATTTTCCTTCATAACATTACGTCTCTGGTCAAAAGCAGTCAAGACGAAATATTTTCCTGCATGTTTCAGGTTTATGACGTAAAATAATGCGCTTAATTTCAGTGACGTCACAGAGCGGCGAACAGCAACATCTGCACACGTCAAACTTTATCAAGTCTCGAATTGTTCTCGCGATACTAAATGTCATCTGCCGTTCGGTCTGAAGTCCCGCCTCCCAGTGACAAGAGGCAATCATCCACAGTTAAAGTGACGCTGCAGCCTATGGAAGCATATGTGGTGCAAAATTCAATTTGCAATGCAATATTCAAAATGGCAATGTATTTCTGTATTTAAATTTACATTTTCCATTACTTCACATGTGCAAAGTTTGGTGCAGAAGGAAAATGAAAATGAAATTATATTATTTACATTTGCCATTTCCAACAGCAGTCTTAATGTGTAATGTGCATACTTTTTAACGCTTTATAAGGAGCAAAATTAAAATGAAAATGCATTCCCGGATTGATTATATATGTTTAAGATAGTCAAGCAAAACTGTAGCAAAAATAAAATTCTAATGTCATTTTCCCTTAATGCATTAACATTAACAGGTTGAACATTTGGGATTGTATTTTCATTTACACACAGCGCGTTAATCCGTGTATCATTCGTTCTTTTCATATTCAATTGAGATTCCAAAATCGGAAAATTAAAAAACGGTTTGTTATTTCGTTATTCGTTTATAAATGTAATACCAAAAACAAATAACGGGTCATTTTTCGTACTTTTGATTTAATGCTCAGATCAAAAATAGGAAATGAAATAAAGGGGGCACGACCGATTTTGATTTTGATATTTAATTTGTTCGATTTGCGTAAACCGGAAGTTATCTTCGTGTGTGTGTGTGTGTGTGTGTGTGTGTTGCACTTGGAAGTTTGCCGCAATTGCAAAAAGTTAAAAGAAGCCTGAAAAACCTCAATCTTGCAGTTATTGACTCAGTATTTTTTTTAGTAATTTCGTATCGACACCATGGCCGCACTGGAATCATATGCTGATTTAATTCAAGACTTATTTGAAACTGTCAAGACAACATAAAGAGATTTCCACTACGCTGCAGAAGACGGGTATCCAGCGATGTTCTGAAATGGGTGTGAGAAGATTCTGTGTTCAGCACAACCTTAAGCGAAAAGACATGTATTGGACACAGAACTGGAGAGGGCTGTGGTTGGATCAATATATGAAGTAAAAAATTTATTTAGGATTTCACATTTTATATCCTGCCCGTCTTTCAAATGTTAGGGCTGGGCGATATATCGCCATCACCTGCTTTCAAATGGAGCGGCATTTACTACACAGAGCCGTAGTTCACTGACAAGCTGAGCCATATCACATTAATTATCGCAGGCGATACGTCCGTGATAATTAATGCGATATGGCTCAGCTTGTCAGTGAACTACGGCTCTGTGTAGTAAATGCCGATTTACTACTAATCAAGGAACCGACTTTACTGACGAGATGCGCATGTCATGCGATATATCGACCAGCCTAACATTTGAAAGACGGACAGGATATAAAATGTGAAAACCTAAATAAAAATCTTACTTCATATATTGATCCAACCACAGCCCTCTCCAGTTCTGTGTCCGATACACGTCTTTTTCGCTTAAGGTTGTGCTGAACACAGAATCTTCTCCAGTGGTGTAGTCGGGGCCATACGCACGCATACGCCGTATACTTACTTTTTCCACAGTGCTGTTTGCGTATAACGACTTCTAAAGATCTATATTAGCGTATACCCACTTGTTCTCCTGCTTGACGTCTCCAAGCTGCTTTTGTGGCTGCTTTCCCTTTAACCGTATCGCGTTCACATTTCAGTCATACAATTGGTGCATTTCTTAAGAAAATTCACAAAAATATTTGCGGCCCCACCTCCGGCAACCACGCCAAGCGCATCATCTTCACTGTTGGCAACTCGCCGGCGAGGAGCTCATCCCGTCAATGACTGATAGAGTCCCGCTGAAGCCGTCCGCTAATATTGATAAAACTGCTCACTTTTAGTCGAAGCTGGTTTAAAGGGCGCTCGACGGCAGTGGCTCCTCTCATCTGGCATTGACACTGAATTCACGGGTTCTGCGCTGCTTTATCTCTTTACGATATTACAGTGCATCGCAAATCTTTGGTATCTGTCACAACTTTTAATACAAGCTTTCTTGAAATGACACATGATGAAATGAAACAAAGCACTTATAGCCCTACTGTTTAAAGTCAGAATCCCCACGAAATCTATGTATCCTCGTTCCAATTAAAGTCATTGTGAACCTTGTTACGTGTATTCTACATTTAAAATAATGTAGTCTGTTTTTACCACAACCTTAACTTCATACATTAATATCTTCCCCTTTGTATTATGTGTAATAAAGTTGAATCTAATCATCTAATCTAATCTAATCTAATCTAAATTATTAACAAGTATTAACACAGAGATCGCAGTGATGACAACGTTACATCTCTGTAAAATCTTGCATATGTTTTTACGTATTCTTGTATATGTGATGCGTTACAAAGATATGATGCTTTGTAAAAGATATTGTAGGCCTATTTAGGTCGACAGTACTGGCATTGACCTGTTTTTTCCAACCTTATTTTTTTCCAATTCTATAACTTCATATTCAAAGCATAAGTGACGAATAATGCATAAATATTTAACTGAAATAATTGTCATATTACTACAAAAACAAATCTAACTAACACACTGACCCCTGTCTTTTGGCCATGTGTTGTCGGGGTAATCGTTGTATGTACACCACTTTTTTTGTTAGGACTACACCACTGATCTTCTTACACCCATTTCAGAACATCGCTGGATACCCGTCTTCTGCAGCGTAGTGGAAATCTCTTTATGTGTCTTGACAGTTTCAAATAAGTCTTGAATTAAATCAGCATATGATTCCAGTGCGGCCATGGTGTCGATACGAAATTACTAAAAAAAATACTGAGTCAATAACTGCAAGATTGAGGTTTTTCAGGCTTCTTTTAACTTTGTACAATTGCGGCAAACTTCCAAGTGCAACACACGCACACACACACACACACACACACACACACACACGAAGATAACTTCCGGTTCACGCAAATCGAACAAATTAAATATCAAAATCAAAATCGGTCGTGCCCCCTTTATTTCATTTCCTATTTTTGATCTGAGAATTAAATCAAAAGTACGAAAAATGACCCGTTATTTGTTTTTTGGTATCACATTTATAAACGAATAACTAAATAACAAACCGTTTTTTAATTTTCCGATTTTGGAATCTCAATTGAATATGTAAAGAACGAATGATACACGGATTCGCGTTGAGGGTGCAAAATTCAATGTGGACTTGAAAATTCATTTCGAGCTGACCACGCCCCCTCCCCGGTACAGCGTCATTGCGTGAAGGCGGAGCCAGCATCGCTATTTGATAGTTAGGTGTGTTGTTTTGAGGTGTTGAAAACACGTTCGACTGTGCAGAGATAATAAAAGCGTTAAATCGCTTGAACATACACGTTTTCATCATAAACACGTTCAGTATTTGTTGTCTTTGTTTTCTGAATGATTATGTTAAGATATTGACTGTTTTTGTGGTGCAACATTTCCTTAACTTCAGGAATCGAGTTATTCAGTGGATCTGTCACAGCCTAAACTGCAGCATCCGGATGAATCAGAAACCAAGGTTAATCTTCGTAAGGGCAGATCTCCACCTTGGCAATGTTTATGTGTATTTGTGCATAATCTCTACCCTTACACTTTCTCCAGCACGAAAGAAGCACAGTACAGAGGTGTATTTCACGTGAATGTATCGCGTTTGTGATTGTACTGTACAGTTACTGAACAGTGGTCTCACAAAACGACCATTTCTGAACAATTGTATGAAGATATTGTGACAAAAAAGACATTCATCAAAATACAGAATGTGTATATGATGAAATCGCGAATGAGAAAGTCAAGTGATTATGAGACATTCAACAGGCGAAAAAGAAAAATTCAACAGGCGAGCTCACCGCTTGATAAGGCAGAAAATTCTAGAAATGTAGCTACTAGTTCTATCGTCTACAGAGACTTACTAATCTTAAAAAAACACCCAAGTAATTTTTTTCTTTGTGCTCCAATTCGTGTGCATGCAGTTTAATGATTTTATCAGCTTTGCGGCCGCACATCCATGCCTGTAAATAGCGATGCTGGCTCCGCCTTCACGCAATGACGCTGTACGGGAAGGGGGCGTGGTCAGCTCGAAATGCATTTTCAAGTCCACATTGAATTTTGCACCCTCAACGCGCTGTGTGTAAATGAAAATGCAATCCCAAATGTTCAACCTGTTAATGTTAATGCATTAAGGGAAAATGACATTAGAATTTTATTTTTGCTACAGTTTTGCTTGACTATCTTACACATATATAATCAATCCGGGAATGCATTTTCATTTTAATTTTGCTCCTTATAAAGCGTTAAAAAGTATGCACATTACACATTAAGACTGCTGTTGGAAATGGCAAATGTAAATAATATCTGCACCAAACTTTGCACATGTGGAGTAATGGAAAATGTAAATTCAAAAACAGAAATACATTGCCATTTTGAATATTGCATTGCAAATTGAATTTTGCACCACATATGCTTCCATAGCAGCCATGCAATTTTCGGCTATTTCATACAAGGTTAAGTGTGTCATAATATCTCCTGTGCCTCAGTGGTCAGAGCACGGAGCTAGCAACGCCAATGTTATGGGTTCGAACCCTGAGGATTGCACATAGTCAGAAACAAGTGTATAATTCAATGCATTGTATATTTGGCTTTAAGTATCTGCCAACGGCATAAATGTAAACATGATTGTAATTGTAGATATATTATTCTTCAGTGCTGTAGTAAACATAACTATCGCTCATAAAATCACTCTTTTAAAAATACTCTTGAATCAAAAACCGATTTATTCATGTTTATTTGTCCAAGTAAATCTTGAACTTCACATCTTACAGCACTTGCTCGGTGAAAAATGTTCAATCTAATTGTATTTGTTCTAAACACAAAAACAAAAGGGTAAAAAGTTTCTTGGTCGTCCTGAAATGAAGCTGTGATAGACCCAGCATCAACATTATTGTCCAGAATTCACATCAGGAAAATGTGTCTGTGTTTGTGCAGTAAAGTAGCAAACACAACACCATCAGTTTCTCAACAGCACGAGCTCAGATTTCACACACACACAAACAAACAAACACACCTCAATCATACTATACATATGTGTTGATCACTGAGGAATCTGTGAGGAAACTACTAGAATGAAAAGTCTAATGATGGAGAGCAGGCACCTTATGAAAGAAAATTGTTTTCCACGTTCAAGATCAATCAGTCTGGATCAATTCATCGGCTGAAATGTCAGCAGATTTTTTTTTAAACTAAAGAATCAATGAATCAATTAGAAGCAAAAAAAGAAAAACAATGCGGATCAAATCAAATCCCAGAATCCTCTACAAATAAATGAGCTCATGCAGAACAACAGACACGAGTAAAGAATCAAAATAACATGACAAACACCATTTGAAAAATAAAGCAAAACCACAGACGCTTTAATGGCTGACCTGCACATTTCACTCGTGTGTTACCTAAAAAAAATAATCTGAAGTGTGTGTGTGTGTGTGTGTATCAGTCTCTGTGTGTTCAGTGATGAGCAGAATCTTATTCTCCTAGAAACACGAGAGCAGCCGCATGATGAGCAGCAGTGATGAGCGTTTCTCTCACTCATCTGATCCGGCGGAGCGTTTCTGAGTCCTCTTGCGTGGAGATCTCCTGGGTGACGCTTTATCTGACAAGACAGTTCAACATCAGTCACACACAAAACTACAACATCTCTAAACATTCTCAGACAGAGCCAGTCTGATGCTCAGAGAAACACAAGAGACAGGAATCAAACTCTCACCTCGTCGACTCGCCACTAAAGATAAGAGAGAGAAGGAAGGGAATAAAGAGAGAGCGAATGAGTGAGTGAACCAGCAGAAATTAAACTGAATCAGAGCTGTGATTGGTCTCAAGTAGAAGACGGGAAAGATATTAGACAAGCTCACAGAAACAGAAAGACCCTCATTTATATTCTGATACCACAGAAATATCAACAAAATCAAAAAAGCTGACTGGCTGAAACTCACTGATCTGGTTGAGCGTCTCCTGTGGGATCCAGCTCATGTCAACATCATTGTGGTTGGAGGTTCCCATCTCAACTTTACCTGGTCTCCTCCTCTGCACACACACACAGATGACAGTTTAAAACACAATGGAGGAATCAGCAGCTGTCAAGCTGCACACAATCTTTGTTGGCGTGCATCGATCAGAACATCATGACAAGACTGGTGATCTCTGTGTACCTTGCGTGACTCCAGAAGCTGATGCAAGCCGACGATCACCAGGAGACTCAGACCAGACAAAAACACATACAGGAAGATTCTGCACACAGAGGAACATACACCGTACAACTGATCAGAGAACAGTGAGGGTTTGACTACAGAACAATCCCCATGAGTTTAATACTGTTGCTCAAATGAGAAATAATCAAGAATAAGTGTGTGTGACTATTCTTCAAACTTTTCTGTATGATTGTGTAGAGTTAAAAACATTCTTACGTCTCTCCGTCCAGACCGTCCTCTCTCTCAGTGATCGTCACTGTCTGGTTGAACACGGCATCCTGAAAGACGTTACCCTGAAACACACAGAAGAGAAACTTCAGATTAAACCTCTGGCCTCAGTGTGATTTATGGGGACGTCACCGGAGGCTTGACTCACGCTGCTGTCTTTATAGTTCAGGTTGATGACCAGACCGAAGGGACGTCCACCCATGGGCTCGGCAGGGATGAAGGAATATTCAAAAGTGGCCTGACGCTGAGGAGGAACCACTGTACCCAGCTGAAGAGCCGTGAAGTTCTGGATGTAGAACTGGAAGTCCTGAGGGTAACGGAACGAAGCGTCCAAAGAGTCCACGATGAAGTTTTCCGAACCTTTGTTGGTGAATCCCAACAGAAACTTCACGATATTGTTGGCAGGAAAATCTTGAATAGAGAAAGAAGACACAAATGATTCCCATTCACACCACGACGAGAAAGAAGAACTTCCTTTATTCCTTGTGAGAGATGAATGGCTCGCGTCACACGTTTACCATCTCCTTTGACGAAGAGGATGGTGGTGTCAGCGTTGGGTGAAGCCTTCATCTCCCCCACCAGACCTTCTTCTTCCTCTTCTTCCTTTTCCTCAGTCTGAAAGCAGAAACGTCACGGCATGACAAAGCTGCTCATGTTTGTGTCACACGAGGAGAGTTTGTGTGTGTCTTACTAGTTCAGTGTTGTCGTCATCTTCCACCTCAGCTTCATCATCTTCATCCTCAGGCATAACATCATCAGCCGTATCTTCATCCACAGCCTCCTCTTCTTCAGTAGCGTCCTGTGCAGACACCACAGGACCTGATGACACACACACACACACACACATGATGTCAAAGGAACATTCTGAGTCCTTTACACAATCACTACATCAGGATTATTAAGCAATCGTGTATTAAAAGTGAGATAAACACGTGTGCGTGCACCAACACATATACTGTAGTATGCTTCAGTCTTTACTGTAGTAAGTAGGGTTAGTAACGACTACACACTCAGTGAATGTATACTACAGTATTAACTACAGTGAACTGATCAACTGCAGTGTTCTTCACTATCAGTTTGACTACAGTTCGCTATAGTAAACACTTAAGTATTTCGCTCATGACTTCAGCCGTCTGTGAAGGATCGAAAGAGTTCGTGAGTAAATAAGAGAAATAAAAAGTGAAATGATGTCTTTTATTCGAGTGAAAGTGAGATATATTCAAGTATAGTGTGTATTAATGTGATATGATCAGAGTTTGAATGAATCACAGCTGCCGCGAGAAGGACACGTCACACACACCGAACACACACATATACACGCAGCGTGTTTAAATGTGTTCAAACACTACACAATCAGACTTCAGGTGAGATTATTGAAGAGTTTAAAGGGCACACGTACAGAGTATTCATCACATTCACATACACAGAGTTTATAAACCTGCGGCCTGATCATACAGGCGTGAAAAGTGTCGTGTAAACTCACCCTTCATGAGAAGCGTCGCGGGAAACGCCAACAAGAGCAGCAGAAGCAGTTTACTCAACAGCCTCATCGCGTCAAACACACACAAATGAAACAACGACGAGAAAGAATGAAAAACCTGTAACACAAACGCACGTCAACCGCTGACTGACTCCACTCAGAGGAAGACCTGCACTGCGCTTGCGCCTCATCCGGGGACACCGCTGACGTCACACGCACGGACACGTGTATTGAAAAAGAAAAGAGCTGGAATGGCACGCAGATATGAATAAAGTTGCTTTACATTAGACTTAAATAATCCATATTCTGCTCTTAACTACCACAGATTTTTTTCTAATTCAATGACGATTCATGTTTGTCAGTATTATCGTAGTTCAAATGAGCATTTCTTTAGGAGTTTTATAAATCATTATTTACAAGGGAACAGTTCAACACGTATATCAGGCGCCAGATCCTTGGGACTTATAAAAGTTAAACTTCTAATATGACAAAAGACATTCATGTTGTTGAATAGTGGATTGGGCTTTATGAGCCGCTCAGCGCCCCCTGCGGGAAGATATGAACGTAAACATACGTGTCCCTCGGGGTCATCTCACGCTGCGCATGCGCCTGTATGACGTCACACACAAAGACACGTGTCGCTTTAACTGGAGAAAAAATCAGATCAGAGAACTGCAGTGTGGTGTTCATATATCAAACAGCAACTATATAAACACACAGACAGAAGTGCTGGTAATAGCTTTGTATTATCTTTTATTGTGAAACACTACACATGTTAACAGAAAAAACAGTGATGTGACAAATAAATTCAACAGAACCCACGAAAACCCAAACCTTTGAATCTGCATTCAGATGATCAAAGGGAACAGAAGCCATATTTCCTTTGTCGCTGAGATTAAAACAAGTTTATGACTTTATTCTTAATAAAATGTTAAATAAGTGCTATTTAATTAAGCGTAAGCTAGACACAAGAGCACAGTGTATATGAAACACCATATATTTAGTCTGTTATAACTGTCACCAGATGAATATGTTCACATGCTAAAATAAGAATGAAAGATTCAACTACACTGAGGTCTGCTGGACAGATTGTGCATCATGTGAACTGTGAGATGATGAAATTATGATAGACGCTGTTGATCTGTGGTCAGCATGTCCTTCCCTGCAAACATTTGACTACACCAATCCAACTGTTAGAGATATCAACTTGCAAGTGATCGTGTGAAATCAGATCAGTGTTATTTATCACAATTAAATCCACTGTCTGAAGTACCCCCCCCCTACAACCCCACACGCACACAATAAAATAACACAAAGAAACAAAGAGCACAAACACTAGATGCTTCAGATGTTTCATGTTCTAGTGTCACGCAGAGAATCTTTTCAGCTGTGTTTGTTTCAGCGCTTGTGAAGGTCAGTTAATCAAATCTAAAATAACCAATGAACATTAAACACTTCTGTGATGTCACAGCAAACAGTGCGAGTTCCACGGCATGTAAAACATTCTCTTCTCTGGAAATATAACAGCAAATCCTGCGAGCAGTAAAAGATCAGCACTTATTGCGGTTTAGACCTGAAATCTGGTGGCGTGTCAGTATGACGAGGCTCATACGGGACAGAAATCTAATGAAGAACAGAAGCTGGAAGTAAAGAAACCACATGAAGGTGTGTAATGTGCTTTAAAGATGAACACAGACAGACAAACAGAAGAACAGGAATGGACGACGTTTCTCAGTTGAAACATTCCACGTAGTTGGCGGGAAGCATGCCGGATCTTCCCGTCCGCTGAACGGTTCCGAACATCCATCCCTCATCGATGGGCTGAGCGTTAATGATCACGTCACCGTCACGAAAGGAAACTTCATCATGATCTTGTGCAGAGTAATCGTATAGAGCTCGATACAGCCTCTGTGTGGGACACACACACACACACACACACACACACACACAACTGTTAGATCCTAAAACATCAGCATTCATTTCAGCTTGTTTCTTTTCTTCTTTTCTTCTATTCTATATTCTGTTCTACTAAGGACAGAGTTTACTGAAGCATGTTGAGAGTCAGACTCTTTGTTAATTACAGATGATACAATCTCAGCGTTCATTATTAACACACTACTTGTCTTCTACTTTTTAACACGTTATGTGATTATTTTGCACATTAATAGAAACAACACAAGTTGAGTTCATACTAAGAAATCACACAGAACTGTGGATCTTCAGAAAAAAACAGGTGCACTCATTAAAGGGGTTTGATGATAACTGATGTTCCCTCACCATGTTGCTTGAGTGTGGGGATGACTGAACGCTTCGGGTGGGCTGCATGTGTCCGTATCCCTGCACATGATGCTGATAGACACCTGTCATGACAAACACATACACACATCACTCCATCAACACAGAGAATGAATGAGGATCTGTAGACTTCAGGTGAGGTGATGATGATGAAACACATGCGGCACACATTCAGACTCCGTGCTGCTTTCTTTCCTCTCACAAACACCAGTGTTTGGTATCAAAGCTGTTAGAAGTAAATCACCACAACGGTTAGATCCGGACTGTTTCGGTCCAGTTTGTGAGTTTTCACATGCAGACGTGTGGTTACTGCAGACGGATTCTCTGACAGATAGCGGAACACGTCTTGCCTGAAGCCGAACGTTCATGCAGAACAGAAGCGCTGCTGCACACCGAAGCGCTCCGATCCGCCCAGAACTCAGATCCCAGAGAACTGCACACCGACTGCGCACGAGACGACACTGACTGCGCACACTGCTGCCTCGACTGATGACAAACACGCTCTTGTGCGCAAAAACACACACACGTCCAGATCAGGGATCCACACAAACACACACACATGTGCTCATGATGATCAGAGATCAGATCAGAGAGATCGAACGCCGTCTGTTCCATCAGATCCAATCATCATCAGCACACACACGAGGATCACGTCTAAATATTTCTTTGTTTGTTTGTGGTACCCGTCATTCTGCGCAGACTTATAGACTGAATATCATCCTCCAGGGGATCAAAATCAAAGATGGATCCTGGATCAGTTCTCCAAACCTTCAGCTCTTCAGCACAACACAAGTGAAGCAAACACACATGAACACAACAGACATGAAGAGTATATGTACAGTGTCATCACAGCGTGCAGAGAGCTGAAAGAAGAACAGGAACTGACCTGTGGCTGCAGACCTGCGCTCAGTGTCCAGCACCTGCGGCTGGATGCCATGGTAACCCTCACTGCCGCCCATCTGATGGTCTCCATGGAGACGTGTCGTGTGCTGCTCATGGAGGAAGTGGGCGGCACCTCGACCTCGTGTGCGTTCAAACTCCTCATGATACTTGACCTGTGAGAGAGAGAGCGTTAAACACACATGCGTGTGCACACACCCTCACGCATACACACACACACACCCTCACGCGTACACACACACACATGCAGCAGGTGAGTGTGTTAAGGTGCACTCTGGTCACTGATAAACACACACAGGAGGTTCAATAATGATTCTTGATTAGCACACGCGTGTTAAACTCCACTCTCATGTTAATGCCGTGACATCACACGTGGAGGAGATGCCACAGTCCCGCTACCATGGAAACAGAGTCCTGTGATTTCCGCACACGCCTCATTTCAGGCGTATCTAACTCAGAGCAGGAGTGACCTTTGACCTCCTGTAATCCCCTCTGATACTGCACCTGTGACACACACAATAAGAACATGAGTCAGGAGCGCCATCATCTCAGCTATGGAGAACTGCTGAAGTGTGTTTGTGTGTGTCGTGCCGAGCTGATGTTCTGTTGATTCTGTTTGATCCGCTCCAGTTCTGGTGTCACACCGACACTCACTGGATCAACTGCTTTCTTGTATTTCACCTGTGGAAACACACACACACAGATCAGTTATAGGGTTTTGTTGACGTTCTGATGAACAGATGATCAGGAGTGAATGTGATCAGATCTGATGTACATCACTGATGTTTTCTTGGTTTCTGCGAACTCGTTCCATCTCAGGTGTGTGTGTCACTGCTGTGCCCGACCCCACACTCTCTCTGTACTGAACCTGAACACACAAACACAAACCGATTGTTGCTGTAATCCAGCTGCCATGTGTGTGTGTGTGTGTGTGACTCACTTCACTGATGTTACGCTGGTTGTTTTTCACTCTCTGAATCTCTGGAGTGTCCGACACAGCAGCATATGAACCCTTCAGCCTCTCAGCATTATCACAATATTTCTTCTGTATACACACATAGATAAATTCTGATAAATAACTGTACAAACACAAGACAGATACAGCCATTGAGACAGACCAACAGTGAGACATACACACAGGCAGTGAGACAGACATACACACAGGCAGTGAGACACACAGGCAGTGAAACAGACAGACAGTGAGACAGACAGTGAGACAGACAGACAGTGAGACAGACAGACAGACAGACAGTGAGACAGACAGACAGTGAGACAGACCAACAGACAGTGAGACAGACAGACAGACAGTGAGACAGACAGACAGTGAGACAGACAGACAGTGAGACAGACATACAGTGAGACTGACAGACAGTGAGACAGACAGACAGTGAGACAGACCAACAGACAGTGAGACAGACAGTGAGACAGACCAACAGACAGTGAGACAGACAGACAGATAGTGAGACAGAAAGACAGACAGACAGTGAGACAGACAGGCAGACAGTGAGACAGACCAACAGTGAGACATACACACAGGCAGTGAGACAGACATACACACAGGCCGTGAGACAGACATACACACAGGCAGTGAGACACACAGGCAGTGAAACAGACAGACAGTGAGACAGACAGACAGTGAGACAGACAGACGGACAGACAGTGAGACAGACAGACAGTGAGACAGACAGACAGTGAGACAGACAGACAGTGAGACAGACAGACAGAGAGACAGTGAGACAGACAGACAGACAGTGAGACAGACAGACAGACAGACAGACAGAGAGACAGACATACAGACAGGTGTTTGGTATGACCTGACTGTAGATGTCTTTGAGATATGCTGAATGCAGTAGAGCTGGTGTATCTGTCACTGTACCATATGAATGTTCTCTCAGCTGAGAGGACCGTCTGTACAACACCTGAGCACACACACACACACACACACACACACACACACACACACACACACACACACTAATAATCTCCCCACATTCATGCATCTTAACATGATTGACAGATGAAGAAATTCTCACATCACTGTTGATCTCAGACGCTTTCTTTGCTCTCTGGATGTCCAGACTGTCTGATGTGATGTCTGATCTTTTCCCTCTGATCTCTCGCTCCAGATCTTTACGATATTCCTTCTGTAAACACACAAACACACTTTAGACTCAAAGGAGTTTATTCTTCAGTGTGTGTGTGTGTGTGTGTGTGTGTGTGTGTACCTCACTGAGAATGTGTCCGGCGTTTCTCACTCGCTGGAGCTCTGGAGTTTCTTCAAGACCTGTGAGACCTTTACCCTTCACCTCCTGCTCCAGATCCTTACGATACTCCTTCTGTGCGCACACACACACACACATGACATGATGCTCTGGAACACACGTGTGTATTCAGTAACACATGATGCTCTTCACAGAGATGAAAGTGTGCATGTTAAACTAAATTACACATTTTTTGTTCACGTGTGTCCAGGGGTGCCGCCAGAAATTCTGGGCCCTATGGAAACCAAAATTTCTGGGCCCGCTACATTTTTTACAGACAAAACTCAACCCAATAAACATGCCCTATATACTTAAAAAAAGATACTTAGCACATTGCATAGTTAAAATGTCTAAAGATGGGTACAAAGCCTACAAAAACAAGAAAAAAATATATTGAAATATGTACTTGTTTACATAAAAGGGAGAACATTTACTATCTCAATTGCAATTGCAAGCACAACAGAACATTATGTGCACATATTGACATATACTGTACATGAACAAGCTTTAGCTGGTCAAACTGCTCAATCAGGAAACATCAGCTACAGTAGAACTAACATGTAATTAAATCAGTCCAGGAATAAGGGCACAAAATCAAGACACATCAGGAGTAATGCCAGGCCTAAACCAGTCCAGGACTAAACAAGTACTGAACCAGACTTCAACTGTTTGTTATCCAGGTCTAACAAAGTTATGTTCAACATCACTTTATAATGGCCCAGCGGCGTCCCTTTCTGCTGGCAAAATCATGTATCAAATCATCAAAGTTCAGCTTTCTTGCCAGTTTGCTTTCAATGGATAGTATGGCAAGGTGACAAAGTCTATCCTGCAACATAGCAGACCTCAGATCATTTTTGATCAGTTTCAGCTTACTGAATGCTCTCTCGCCACCAGCAACGGTCACAGACAGTGTGCAAAATATTCACAAAACTATGCAGACCTGCCCAAAAATACTCTGCGGCTGCATCTTGTAAATGCTGTTGAGCAGACTAACCATTTTATTTTTATTGGCCTATTTAGTTTTCTTAATATGAAAAATTTAAATATCTATTTTGTAAACTCCTTATAGCCAATGGTTACTACAGACACGTTTTATTCAATTTTATATTATTTTTTTCTGGGGCATTTTATTCATATTAAGAACGTCAAGTTTGACAGCATCGATCGTAGCAGCAGCACTGTCACTTCACAGAACACACGACACGGCAAACTGATTTTGTAATTTTTGAAGCGTGTAGATTACTTTTTGTTTTGCAAAGTTACCATCATGTGGCGAACACAGTAGATAAGACGTGTTTAGAGGCTTCAATCTTCGCGCCCAGGCTCACCTTGTTTGGCTGAGATGGGGACGGGGGACGTGGGGGAAGGAGGACGTGTGTGTGTGCAGCAGCCGCTGAATCTGCGTCTACGAGACATGATAACCCGTCCCGGAGACAGCAGAGATGTTATTATTGTTGGATGTAAATCATAATTCAGTAATTGTTTCACTAAGCTAGTCTAGCTAGATAAAAGCAGGTCATGTAGCAACAAAAATAAGTTTTGGATTTCAGGAATAGGGCAAGCTACCTTTCTTTTTGAAAAACTGCGTGACATACTGTCGACTTTGGCGTTCTCTGTCTTCTCTTTCCTTCTTTTCCATTTTTTATGCCCTGACTTTTGATGTGACATGACTGCGTGTGTCACTGTCTGCGCTGCATCATAGCAAGTCCAATAAGCAAGAGACTACACCGATCATAGCTCGGAGATCGCAGGTGGAATGAACCATTGTGAGAGGGAGGGGTGTGACTGAAACCGTAAATACATTATTTGTTTTTTAAATATTAAATCTATGGTCAAAATACACATTTAGTGCACGAGGGGCCCTAGCACATTTAATGTATGTATAAAAAAGAGAAAAGAAATAGGAAAATAAAAAGGGGGTCTGCTCTTCTGGGCCCTAAATCAGCCTGGGCCTTAGAATCGTCCTAACCTTCCACCCCTTTACGGCGCCCATGCGTGTGTCGTCTGTATGTTCATGAACTTCAAATCTGTTGTGTGTGTATCAGATGAATATGATGTCATGTGATGATCACCTGATTCATGAGAGCGCTGGCGTTACGAGCGGTGAGATACACAGGCGTCTGATCCGCCTCCAATAGAACCTTCCCTTTAATACTGCACTTATACTCCTTACGATACTCGATCTGTTTCAACATATTAAACAACACACACTTATTACACAACACACACTTATCAGGACACACACACACACAGTGAGACAGACGTGAGCGTCACCTCGCTCTGGATCTTCTGAGCTTCTTTGGACACTTTATAAGACTGTGTATCCACAAACTCCAGCTGTGTTCTGCCTTTATTCTTCTCATGTTCTTCTTTATATTTCACCTGTACACACACACACAGACACACACCACTGATGATGAGTCCGGTTTAAAGCACTAATCATTTTCTGCGGCTCACATAGATGATTTCTGAGACCTGACTGTGAAGTAGAGCGTTCTCCTGATGGTGGCGCTGTTCTGCTGTGTCTGCAGTGAAGTGATGGCGACCCTTCGACTCCTCATACTTCCTCCTGTACTCCACCTGACAGACAGAGAGCTCAGCCAATCAGAACACAGCAGCTCTGAACACATGACAGGATTGAGTGAGAGGAGTGATGATGATGTGTGTACGTTGCTCTGGAGTTTGCTGGCGTGTAGCGTGTGACCCAGATGAAGCAGGTTCGGTACATCTGTCACCGTCTCAAACTTCTTCTGACTGTATTTCACCTGAAACAAACACACCCGAGTGATGTCACACTACAACACAACATGCTAAATGTGCATTTGACTGTAGTGTGACAGATCAAACACATCACAACAGTGTCAGTCTGTGTTTGTGTGTTTGTGTGTGTGATCTCTCACCTGACTGGCCAGCTCAGATGCAGTTTGTGCATGTTTGAAGCTCACACACTCTTTGGGGTTGTATTGAGGCCTCTGTTCTTTAATGTCTTTTTCAAACTTCTGCTTGTAGTTCACCTGCACAACACACAAACACAAAATCCTTGTATTTGAGATATTTCTTATTTGATTTTTGTTTTGTCTTTTTTTATCTAAATCATTTGTAACACAGTGCAGTGTGATCAGGGCATGAAACTGGCCGGTCTCAAACCCCTGAGATCTATTTGTTTAATGTACATGTGCAGTCCACTGCACCACAATTCAAATAACACTCAAAACTTTCACTTCATTTCAATATGAATCCTCTCTCTGACTGGACTGATATATTCAGAAGAACTCCACATTGTGTGTGTGACTCACATAACTGGCCAGTTTTGCAGCTTGTTTTGCGTGTTGGATGTCGGGTCTCTGTTGTAGCATTCGCTGGTCGAATGTCTCACATTTACTTGTGTTCCTGTACAGCACCTGTGATGTGCATTAATAATAAACACACACACACACACACACACACACACACACACACATTTTGGGTGTCCATGTTTTATGGGGACATTCCATAGACACAATGTTTTATTATACTGTACAAACTGTATCTCAAATTCCCTACAACTAAACTTAACAGTCACACAACTATTTGTTTGTAGGGAATTTTGTCCCTATACCATAGGGTTTAACAGGTCAACACACACACACAATGAAATACACTACAGATACATGCTAATAAGATACATGTGTGTGTTTGATTTTCATGAATGTGATGAGACTTGTTTGTTTATATTCTGCCGCACCACAGCTGTCACCTGTCTTTAATGTTTTGTGTGTGTGTCTCTCGCAGTGTGTACAGTCAGTGTTGTGTGTGTGTGTGACTCACATCACTGGCGAGTTTATTGGCGCGTATGGCATTCAGAATGTCTGGTCTGTCTGTCACTTCACTGTTTTTATGAAGTTCTTCTTTCCCCTTGCGGTACATCACCTTAATCAACAACAACAACATCATCAGTTATCATGACTTCTTACATCACTCTAGTGTTTGTTGACCAATGTGACGTGTGTGATTTCTTACATCACTCTGGTGTTTGTTGACCTGTGTGACTTCTTACATCAATCTGGTGTTTGTTGACCTGTGTGACATGTGTGATTCCTTACATCACTCTGGTGTTTGTTGACCTGTCTGACATGTGTGATTCCTTACATCACTCTGGTGTTTGTTGACCTGTCTAGCATCTGTGATTCCTTACATCACTCTGGTGTTTGTTGACCTGTGTGGTGTGTGTGTGTGTGATTTCTTACATCACTTTGGTGTTTGTTGACCTGTGTGGCGTGACTGTGATTTCTTACATCACTCTGGTGTTTGTTGACCTGTGTGGTGTGTGTGTGATTTCTTACATCACTCTGGTGTTTGTTGACCTGTGTGGTGTGTGTGTGTGTGTGTGTGTGTGTGTGTGTGTGTGTGTGATATCTGACATCACTTTGGTGTTTGTTGACCTGTGTGGTGTGTGTGATATCTTACATCACTCTTGTGTTTGTTGACCTGTGTGGTGTGTGTGTGTGTGTGTGTGATTTCTGACATCACTTTGGTGTTTGTTGACCTGTGTGGTGTGTGTGATATCTTACATCACTCTTGTGTTTGTTGACCTGTGTGGTGTGTGTGATTTCGCACATCACACTTGTGTTTGTTTACCTGTGTGGTGTGTGTGTGTGTGTGTGATTTCTTACATCACTCTGGTGTTTGTTGACCTGTGTAGTGTGTGTGTGATTTCTTACATCACTCTTGTGTTTGTTGACCTGTGTGGTGTGTGTGTGAGTTCTTACATCACTCTGGAGTTTGTTGACCTGTGTGGTGTGTGTGTGTGTGTGATTTCTGACATCACTTTGGTGTTTGTTGACCTGTGTGGTGTGTTTGTGTGTGATTCTTACATCACTTTGGTGTTTGTTGACCTGTGTGGTGTGTGTGATATCTTACATCACTCTTGTGTTTGTTGACCTGTGTGGTGTGTGTGATTTCGCACATCACACTTGTGTTTGTTTACCTGTGTGGTGTGTGTGTGTGTGATTTCTTACATCACTCTGGTGTTTGTTGACCTGTGTAGTGTGTGTGTGATTTCTTACATCACTCTTGTGTTTGTTGACCTGTGTGGTGTGTGTGTGATTTCTTACATCACTCTGGAGTTTGTTGACCTGTGTGGTGTGTGTGTGTGTGATTTCTGACATCACTTTGGTGTTTGTTGACCTGTGTGGTGTGTTTGTGTGTGATTCTTACATCACTCTGGTGTTTGTTGACCTGTGTGGTGTGTGTGTATGTGTGATTTCTTCCATCACTCTGGTGTTTGTTAACCTGTGTGGCGTGTGTGTGATTTCTTACATCACTCTGGTGTTTGTTAACCTGTGTGGCGTTTGTGTGATTTCTTCCATCACTCTGGTGTTTGTTAACCTGTGTGGCGTGTGTGTGATTTCTTCCATCACTCTGGTGTTTGTTAACCTGTGTGGCGTGTGTGATATTTCTTACACCACTCTGGTGTTTGTTAACCTGTGTGGCGTGTGTGTGATTTCTTACATCACTCTAGTGTTTGTTAACCTGTGTGGCGTGTGTGTGATTTCTTACATCACTCTGGTGTTTGTTAACCTGTGTGGCGTGTGTGTGATTTCTTCCATCACTCTGGTGTTTGTTAACCTGTGTGGCGTGTGTGTGATTTCTTACATCACTCTGGTGTTTGTTAACCTGTGTGGCGTGTGTGTGATTTCTTACATCACTCTGGTGTTTGTTAACCTGTGTGGCGTGTGTGTGATTTCTTACATCACTCTGGTGTTTGTTAACCTGTGTGGCGTGTGTGTGATTTCTTACATCACTTTGGTGTTTGTTGACCTGTGTGGTGTGTGTGATTTCTTACATCACTCTTGTGTTTGTTGACCTGTGTGGGGTGTGTGTGTGTGATTTCGCACATCACACTTGTGTTTGTTTACCTGTGTGGTGTGTGTGTGTGTGTGATTTCTTACATCACTCTGGTGTTTGTTGACCTGTGTGGTGTGTGTGTGTGTGTGTGATTTCTGACATCACTTTGGTGTTTGTAGACCTGTGTGGTGTGTGTGATTTCTTACATCACTCTTGTGTTTGTTGACCTGTGTGGTGTGTGTGTGTGATTTCGCACATCACACTTGTGTTTGTTTACCTGTGTGGTGTGTGTGTGATATCTTACATCACTCTGGTGTTTGTTGACCTGTGTAGTGTGTGTGTGATTTCTTACATCACTCTTGTGTTTGTTGACCTGTGTGGTGTGTGTGTGATTTCTTACATCACTCTGGAGTTTGTTGACCTGTGTGGTGTGTGTGTGTGATTTCTGACATCACTTTGGTGTTTGTTGACCTGTGTGGTGTGTGTGTGTGTGATTCTTACATCACTCTGGTGTTTGTTAACCTGTGTGGCGTGTGTGTCATTTCTTACATCACTCTGGTGTTTGTTAACCTGTGTGGCGTTTGTGTGATTTCTTCCATCACTCTGGGGTTTGTTAACCTGTGTGGCGTGTGTGTGATTTCTTACATCAATCTGGTGTTTGTTAACCTGTGTGGCGTGTGTGTGATTTCTTACATCACTCTGGTGTTTGTTAACCTGTGTGGCGTGTGTGTGATTTCTTACATCACTCTGGTGTTTGTTAACCTGTGTGGCGTGTGTGTGATTTCTTACATCACTCTGGTGTTTGTTAACCTGTGTGGCGTGTGTGTGATTTCTTACATCACTCTGGTGTTTGTTAGCGTGTGTGTGATTTCTTCCATCACTCTGGTGTTTGTTAACCTGTGTGGCGTGTGTGTGATTTCTTTCATCACTCTGGTGTTTGTTAACCTGTGTGGCGTGTGTGATTTCTTCCATCACTCTGGTGTTTGTTAACCTGTGTGGCGTGTGTGTGATTTCTTACATCACTCTGGTGTTTGTTAACCTGTGTGGCGTGTGTGTGATTTCTTACATCACTCTGGTGTTTGTTAACCTGTGTGGCGTGTGTGTGATTTCTTACATCACTCTGGTGTTTGTTAACCTGTGTGGCGTGTGTGTGATTTCTTCCATCACTCTGGTGTTTGTTAACCTGTGTGGCGTGTGTGTGATTTCTTCCATCACTCTGGTGTTTGTTAACCTGTGTGGCGTGTGTGTGATTTCTTCCATCACTCTGGTGTTTGTTAACCTGTGTGGCGTGTGTGTGATTTCTTCCATCACTCTGGTGTTTGTTAACCTGTGTGGCGTGTGTGATTTCTTACATCACTCTGGTGTTTGTTAACCTGTGTGGCGTTTGTGTGATTTCTTACATCACTCTGGTGTTTGTTATCCTGTGTGGCGTGTGTGTGATTTCTTACATCACTCTGGTGTTTGTTAACCTGTGTGGCGTGTGTGTGATTTCTTACATCACTCTGGTGTTTGTTAACCTGTGTGGCGTGTGTGTGATTTCTTACATCACTCTGGTGTTTGTTAACCTGTGTGGCGTGTGTGTGATTTCTTCCATCACTCTGGTGTTTGTTAACCTGTGTGGCGTGTGTGTGTGTGATTTCTTCCATCACTCTGGAGTTTGTTAACCTGTGTGGCGTGTGTGTGTGTGTGTGATTTCTTCCATCATTCTGGTGTTTGTTGACCTGTTTGACATGTGTGATTTCCTACATCACTCTGGTGTTTGTTAACCTGTGTGGCGTGTGTGTGTGTGATTTCTTACATCACTCTGGTGTTTGTTGACCTGTGTGGCGTGTGTCACATCAGGCAGATTCTTCATGTGTGTGTAGTCTGATTTTCCTTTCTCAGATTCAAACTTCTCTTTATATGCTTTCTACAAAAACACAAGATTAACACAATGACTAACACAAACACAGCCATCCCATGCTGTTGTTTTGTATTTTTGATGCACACTCACATCGCTCTGATGTTTAGACACTTCTTTAGCAAACACTGTCTCAATGGTTTGAGGCATCTGAGTATACAGACACGATTGTGTTTCCACTTTCCCTGCGTTTGTGTAACTCTTCTGTCATACAAACACACAAGAAACTTGTGTCATCAGCAGAATCAACATATGAAAGGTAACAGATGAATATTCACTCAAATAGAATTTGCTGGTGCAATTTTTCCACATGAGGTTTGCACATGAGGTCACATTGAGATCATTAGAATCATATAAAGAGTCTTATAGATGAGGATAGTAGAAGAAAAGTTTATCCATAAATGTTTACTAGGTACTTCAGGAGTTACACACAAGCAAACGTTAAAATGAGAACCCAAAATGTGCTTTGTGAATTTCATTTTCGTGACTTTATCAACACACTTACCTCTGGTTGACCCAAGATAACCCATGATGTGTAAACATCAATGTTAGTGTGTGTGTGTGAATGTACCTGACTGTAGAGTTGTGTCAGTTCTTTGGCGTGTTGTGTTTCAGTAGTGTGGGGCAGCTGTGAGTACAGGCAGTTCTCCATCATCTTTTTTCCTTCTTCTTTGTATTTTATCTACACACAAACATTAGTTCCATATGATGAATTAAAACATGTGAGAAAGCTGAGTCTTGATGATGATCACCTGACTGATGAGCGGCGTGACGTCTTTCACAAACTGTGTGTGAAGTGTTTCAGGCAGCTGTGAGTACAGACAGTCTGAGAATTCCTCCTGACCCTCTCTCCTGTACTCATTCTACACAACACAACACAAGACTGGGAATAAAGCACAGTAGATCACAACAATCACATTTCTTACAACGCACACACACATACTTCACTCTGGAGTTGTGTCATCTGTTTGGCAAACTTCATCTCTTGTGTGTCTGTCAGTTGTGAGTAAACACTTTTACAAATCTCTTGTTTGACCTTCTGCTTGTATTTATACTGAAAGAAACAAATCACACAGTGAGAACAAAACACAACACAACACAACACAACAGAACACAACAGAACACACACACAGACCTGACTGAGCTGTTCAGAGATGTTTTTGTTGTGTTGAGTTTGTGTAGTCTCTGGCAGTCGAGCGTACAGACTGTCTGAAATCTCTTTCTTCGCTTGCTCCTTATATTTAATCTGAAATCACAGTAAATGTTGATTTATATGACGTGTTTATCATGACACATGTGAAGCACACGCACACCTCACTCAGCAGTTGTGTGATCTCTTGTGCGTGTTGTGTTTCCAGCGTCTCGGGCAGCAGAGAATATAAAGCGCCGGTCATCTGCTTCTTACCCGCAGCTTTATAGTTCACCTGAAACACACAAACATTCAACACATGACTGTGAGAGAGCTCCGATGTGTGTTTGTGTTACTCACATCACTCTGCAGTTCAGTCATTGTCTTGACAAACTGTGTGTCTGTCGTCTCAGCCAGTTGGGAATAAACACTCGTCCTCATTGTTTTTCTGCCCTCCTCTCTGTATTTATTCTGAGGAATATAAGGCAACACATCAGGTGTCACATTGACATGTGATTTTGTGTGTTTGATTTGTGTTGTTGGTATACTGTACATCACTCTGAAGCTCTGACACTTTAGCAGTGAATTGAGTCTGAGGTGTTTGTGTCAGCTGTGAGTAAACACTGGACGACAGGTCCGTCTTTCCTTCTTTATATTTGATCTGATGAAGAGAGTGACGTCATCGATCAGGTGCTCAATCCATCATTATTGATTATTAGTGATATTACAGATTTCTGAGGTTAAAGAGAAAGCAATGCTTCCATTCAGCTGTTGATCTTGTGAAGACCTCACCTGGCTCTGTATGTCTGAAGCGTCTCGGGCGTGTTGTGTGTCTTTGGTTTCTGGCAGTGTGTGATACAAAGCCGTGCTCATCTCCTTCTTACCCGACGCTTGATATTTCATCTAAAACATTCCAGAGATAAATGTGAAGAAATCAGATCAATTGACAGAATCTGAACGTCATCATTTTCGGATGGAATTGAGCAAATGCACATTTGGTTTGGGTGTACTTTCTGTAAGATGTGTGTTTTAGTTTAGTTAGACTTTACCACATGAGACTGATGAATGAAATAAGTGTGTATGTAGATCACCTGACTGATGAGCGGCGTGACGTCTTTCACAAACTGTGTGTGAAGTGTTTCAGGCAGCTGTGAGTACAGACAGTCTGAGAATTCCTCCTGACCCTCTCTCCTGTACTCATTCTACACAACACAACACAAGACTGATGAATCACACATGAAAACAGTTATCCTCACGCTGAAAATCAATACATTCCTCCAAGCGTAGTTCACAGAGAAGCAGACGTGACAATATTGACTAGAGGGGAAGTGAGCATTACCTCACTCAGTAGTGCACACTGTTGTTTGGCGTGTTGTGTGTCTGGAGTGACGGGCATCACAGAGTAAAGAGAAGATGAGAGGTTCCTCCTCCCGTCCTCTTTATATCTGACCTGAAATCACAATGTTGTCTCTTATCACACAAACACCAGTCGCTGTGCAATAACATCGTGTGAACTCATCCTGTTCTTGTGGTTATGATTGTTTTGACACATTTCTGTTTGTTTAACAGTGTGTTTACTGTAAAGCTAAAAATATCAACAGAAATGTTCACGATGTTCAGAAGATCATGACTCCACAGACAGATGATCAGATGTACCTGACTGTAAAGATCAGACTTTTCTCTGGCCATCTGAGTCTCTGGTGTATCAGTCAGTCGGGAATAAAGTGATGAGGAATCTTCTTTCTGATGTCTCTCTTTATACTTCACCTGCAGTAGCACAACAGAGAAACACACAAGTGTGACATTTATGGCACTATTTGAAGGATCTCAGCTCAGGGCGCAGGTGCACTTAGGGTGTGTCAATCCACTTTTACTAGTTTAAGGACGGGAAAAACAATCAGCTTGCCGGACGCATGGTCTAAACGGATTGCCCCCATTCTCTTATTGAGTCATGATTGTGTTTTAGACATAATTAATATTGCATATAAGAATTTATAGTCTGTTTAATATTTGACCTGTGGTTCTCTCTCCTTTATCGCCAATGTGTGCTTTCACTGTGTGTGTGTGTGCGAGTGTGTGTGTGCGAGTGTGTTTGTGTGTGTGTGCGAGTGTGTTTGTGCGTCTATGTCAATGTGTGTGTGTATGTATGTTTGCATATTGTGTGTGTGGAGCATTTGTATGTCTGTCTTTCTTGTTTTCACCTTTTTCTTGTTTTTACAGGTATATGACTTTAGTTGTTTTACTTGTATTCAATGTGTCTCATGTACAGCTGCTTTGTAACAAAGAAAATTGTAAAAAGCGCTATATAAATAAAGTTGTAACAAAGAAAATTGAAAAAGCGCTATATAAATAAAGTTGAGTTGAGTTTTAGGCAAAATGTGCAGTAAACCAATCAGAGTCTCATCGCTCATTCCCTTTAAGAGCCATTTGCGAGTCAAATTTTTTATTTTGATGCACACAATAATAATATTTAACCTTGTTATCCATTTATTTTTATATTTGCCATTTCGTGGGCTGCTGTGTGTAATAAGCTGAATGCACCCGTGTTTTGCACCAGCCTATAGGCACTTTTACTAACACGCTCTTTAAATAACCAAAAACTCTAATTAGTCTAATTTCAGATCCTCAAAATAGTCACGGCCAACAATGCTCCAGAACACACCTCTTTTTTAGACCAGCACGCCCAAACAACACAGCGCTGGACGGGAATATGAGAACTGCGACGGGCTGAAACTAGCAAAAACACTTGCGCTGCGCCTTACGCTGGGTGTACGATAGGGCCCTTAAACTTGATCTGATCTCAGTTCAATCTGGAGACTCTGGAGATGTGTCAAATCGAAAAACACAACAAACATGAATGTGTGTGTGACAGATACCTGACTCTGGAGCTGTGAAGCTTCTTTAGCGTGATGAGTTTCTAAAGTTTCAGGCAGTTGATGGTACAGAGATCTGCTCATCTGATCTTTAGCACCTGATTTATATTTCACCTGAATCATCAGATTCAAACAAAAATCATCACACATCAGACTGTCAGATGAGTGTGTGTAAAGTGTGATGATGTGTAACTCACATCGCTCTGAAGTTCAGTCACCGTCTTCACAAACTCAATCTCTGGAGTTTCAGGCAGATGTGAATAACCACAAGAGCTGGTGTTCCTCTGACTGTCTCTCTTATATTTCACCTGAAACCCAACAACATAACTCCTTACCCGCGGTGCTAATGCTGTATGTGTGTTTCATGTGGTATTATTGATACCTGACTCTGAAGTGTGTTTAGATCTTTGGCTCGCTGTATCTCTGGTGTGCTTGGCATTTGAGAATATAAAGATGAAGGCAGATCTTTCTTCACAGTCTCTCTGTACTTCAGCTGAGAGAGAAACATGTGCGTCACCTCTCATGTCAATCTGATCTCAGGTCAGTGTTAATGGATGATCGATCTCTTACCTCACTCTGTATCTCTCCGGCGTGTTTAGCATGTTCAGTGTCTCGTGTCTCGGGCAGATGAGCATAAAGAGACATGTCGTTTCCCTGATTCTCCTTATACTTAACCTAAACAGATATCATGTGAAAACACACACACATAAAGAGAGATTTTTACTCAAATTTTAAATGTTTTTACAGCCCTCCCCTACAAACAATGAATGTCACTGACTGCTGTCACTTCACACACATACAAACACAAAGACTCACGTGACTCTGCAGCTCATACGTGTGTTTAGCGTGTTGAGTTTGAAGTGTCTCTGGCATCAGACTGTATAAATTACTCTCCGCCTCCTTCTTACTGTCCTGTTTGTACTGAAGCTGAAATCAAACACAAACCTCTTCATCTGTATAAACAGTTTACTCATTTAACTCTCATTACACAGACAGACAGACAGAAAGTCAGTAAGACGGACAGTGAGACAGACGGACAGACGGACAGTCAGTGAGACAGGCAGTGAGACAGACAGACAGTGATACAGACAGACAGACAGTGAGACAGACAGACAGTCAGTGAGACAAACAGACAGTGATACAGACAGACAGAGAGACAGACAGTCAGTGAGACAGACAGTCAGTGAGACAGACAGACAGTGGTAGACGGAGAGTTAGACAGATAGAGAGTGAGACAGACAGACAGACAGAAAGACAGTGAGACATACAGACAGACAGTGAGACAGACAGACACTGAGACAGTCAGTGAGACGGACAGTGAGACAGACAGACAGACGGACAGTCAGTGAGACTGGCAGTGAGACAGACAGACAGTGATACAGACAGACAGACAGTGAGACAGACAGACAGTCAGTGAGACAAACAGACAGTGATACAGACAGACAGAGAGACAGACAGTCAGTGAGACAGACAGACAGTGGTAGACGGAGAGTTAGACAGATAGAGAGTGAGACAGACAGACAGACAGAAAGACAGTGAGACATACAGACAGACAGTGAGACAGACAGACACTGAGACAGTCAGTGAGACGGACAGTGAGACAGACAGACGGACAGTCAGTGAGACAGGCAGTGAGACAGACAGACAGTGATACAGACAGACAGACAGTGAGACAGACAGACAGTCAGTGAGACAAACAGACAGTGATACAGACAGAGAGACAGACAGTCAGTGAGACAGACAGTCAGTGAGACAGACAGACAGTGGTAGACGGAGAGTTAGACAGATAGAGAGTGAGACACATTCAGACAGACAGTGAGACATACAGACAGACAGTGAGACAGACAGACACTGAGACAGTCATTGAGACAGAAAGACAGACAGTCAGTTAGACAGACAGAGAGTTAGACAGATAGAGAGTGAAAATGCCAAATTGGTTTCCAACCCAAATACCGCACATCCGATCATATATACACTCTTCGTACCTTAATTGACAAAGAAACAAACCAAAAGAAAAGAAAGCTGTACTCATGCTTTGTTGACTTCAAAAAAGCTTTTGACTCAATCTGGCATGAGGGACTTTTTCTTCAGTTGATTCAATGTGGCATCGGAGGAAAAACCTACGACATCATCAAATCAATGTACACCAATAACACATTTGCAGTTAAAATTGGCAACAAGCACACAGACTTTCTCTCCCAGAGTCGCGGAGTGAGACAGGGCTGTAGTCTAAGTCCTACACTATTTAACATTTACATGAATGAATTAGCTGGAGCTCTAGAACAGTCACCAGCACCTGGTCCGACCTTACAAGACACCGAAGTGAAATGCAGACGATCTGGTGCTGCTGTCACCCACAAAAGAGGGTCTACAGCAACATCTGGACACCCTGCACACTTTCTGCCAAACCTGGGCCCTATCGGTTAACCTTAAAAAGACTCGAGTCATGATATTCCAAAAAAAGCCCAGTAGCCAAAACCAACATAACCGTTTCAAACTAAACAACGTGCCCCTAGAACACACCAAGAACTACACATATCTTGGTATAAACATAAGTAACACCGGCTGTAAATGACCTGAGAGACAAGGCACGAAGAGCCTTTTACGCAATCAAAAAGAATATCAAAATTGACATCCCAACCGTAATCTGGCTGAAAATAATACAATCAATCATAGAACCGATGGCGCTGTATGGAAGTGAGGTTTGGGGTCCTCTCGCCAACCAAGAGTTCAGCAGATGGGACAAACACCCAATAGAGATTCTGCAAACAGAAATGTGTAAAAACATTCTACGGGTACAGAAAAAACTCCAAACAACGCCTGCAGAGCAGAATTAGGACTGTATCCTCTGATCATTAAAATACAAAAAAGAACTTTAAAATTCTACACGCACCTTAAGAACAGCGACACAGACACACTCCATCACAAAGCCTTAAGACATCAAGAGCTGAGCCCAGAGAGAAACCCCTTCATCCAACTGATCTCACAACTAACTCTACAACCCCAAACATGCCCAAGACGACCCCAAACCCCAGCCAGACTAAACCAAATGATCAAAAGACAAAAAGAGAAATATCTCCAACACTGGACAGAAGCAACAGCTCAGCAAAGTAAACTGGAATGCTATCTGTCACTAAAGAGAGAATATAAAGTGTCAGAATACCTCACAAGCGTATCAGATCCTAAACTAAGAAAAGTGTTGAGCATGTACAGACTCAGTGATCAGCAGCTCACTGTAGAGACGGGCAGACACAGACACACATGGACACCGAGAGAAGAGCGACTGTGTCCACACTGCACACACAATCAAGTGGAAACAGAGCTGCACTTTCTCCTCTCCTGTCCCAACTACACACACATCAGAGAAACATTCTTCCCCCAGTTTACAAACTTACACAAAGACTTTGACCAGTTTCAACAAAAGGACAAGATCTCATACATACTGGGAGAAAACTCAAGAAGCTCAAACCTGCTGCAAGATATGTCAAGTCCTGCCACGAGCAAAGAACAAGCAGCACAACACAAAACAACACTGACAGAACAACACACACAAACTGACACTATCACCCTCATTGAGAACTTTAATTAAAACTCTTTTTCTGTTTATATTGAGATGTTTATATATATATTTTTACTTATAGACTTTTAATTTTATTCCATCTTATTTTTTATCTTAATCTGTATTGGTGCATGTTTATATTTAATCTTGTGCTTTGGCAATGTTGTAAATTTTCTTTTATCATGCCAATAAAGCTCCTTTGAATCTTGAATCTTGAGAGAGAGAGTGCGTTACCTCGCTCTGGATGTCACTCATGTGTTTGGCCAGATGTGTTTCTGAGGTCTCAGGCATCAGTGAATATAAACTCTTCTGATCATCTTTCTGTTTGTATCTGACCTGAGACCAGAACATCATCATTAATAACTGTGATGAACATGCTTGACGTGTGTAACATGTGTAATGTGTTCTACCTCTCTGTGAATGTCAGAAATGTGTTGTTGTGTTTGCGTGTGTGATGTATCAGACAGCTTTGTGAAGAGAGGTCTGGACAAAATCTGCTTTCCCTCCTGCTTATATTTCACCTGCAGCACACAAAATAAAACCGTGTTAAAAAACAACAGAACATATAAAGACAAATGAAGAAGTGTGATGTTTGAATGACCTCATTGATGATGTCAGTAGCATGTTTAGCGTGTTGTGTGTCCAGCGTCTTTGACAAGGTGGAGTACAGCGTGTTGTTTACGTTTTCACACTTCTTATATTTCACCTGAATGATAAAACACACACAATTCATTTACAGTTTCAATGACATTTTAAACTCAAAAGAACAATAAACATCATTGTATGATCTATCAACCCCTGTATTATGTCATGAATTAAATCTTTTTTCGACTCATTCTCATCTCTGTCCAAAAAGTACCAGATTGCCTACCACAGCTATGCAGACCACACTCAGATCTACCTAGCCCTCTCACCCAATGACTACAGGCCTATTGACTCTCTCTGCCAATGCATTGATGAAATTAGTGTCAAAACTTCCTTCAGTTCCATAAAAACAAAACTGAAGTCATTGTTTTTTGGTAACAAGGATGACACTAACAAGGTAAACACATACCTTGACCTAAGAGGTCTAAAGACACAAAGCAAGGTAAAGAATCTTGGGGTCATTTTGGAGTCTGACCTTAGTTTCAGCAGTCATGTCAAAGCAATAAGCAAATCAGCGTACTACCATCTCAGAAACATAGCCAGAATCAGATGTTTTGTCTCAAGCCAATATTTGGAGAAACTAGTCCATGCTTTCATCACCAGCAGGGTGGATTACTGTAATGGACTCCTTACAGGTCTTCCCAAAAAGACCATCAGACATCTGCAGCTCATACAGAACGCTGCTGCCAGGATACTGACCAGAACCAAAAAATCTGAGCATATCACTCCATTTCTCGTTTGGCTCTCACCAGAGGCGGTCGCATTTTTCACTCCTAGTCCTTCCCATATCTTCCCTGCTTTGTCTCCTGTCTCGTCTCGTCTCATCTCATCTATTGAGAGACTCTCTCTGCACTGCTCTCGAAACTTGGAAATTATGGATCTGATCAACTGGTCACTCAGCGCAATTGACACCATTTTCTCGTCGAGAAACACAGGTTCGGGTGAACCTGATTGCCCTGACGGAACGTTCGCAGCTGGCTACACGATGGACGGGTGGGAGAGATGGCGGATCGTGTGTCTGGCGGCTCTTTCCGTGGAGGACATTGAAGATATCTACCTATTCGGAACCATGATAACAGGTATTATGCTGATTGGATTAGGCTTTGCCCTGGGTTATCGAAAAATTCTTAAAACGGGAACAGCTGTCCAAAGCCTCACAAGGCTGCCCGTTTTGACGGAGGCCGTGGGAAGAGCGGTCAGCATTGAGACTGAGACTATTAATCGCAATATGGATTATATCTTGAAAAAGCTCACGGCTATGGAAAGAAAAATTGATGATGCTAGAGACCAAAATGGACAAAGAGAGTAGCCGTGGAATTGGAATGCGGTTTACTCGGCTCAAGACGAAACAACTGCAATCTTATCTTTTCGGCCCCCCCGTACCAGGACTGGCCTTGGCCAAGGCCGATACTGGAAAAACAACCCTGAAGAGCAATGTGGCGAGACGCTCTTGCGTTCCCTCCCCCATCTAAAGACTTAGAACTATCTCACACACACACACACACAAAGACTTTTGAAACTTATCACTCATACAACATACATACACATACACATACATACAACTCGCCTGACCGATTCCAAGCCTCTGTCGCTTCGCTTTGACCCGCCAGCTTGGCAAGCGGGTCTGTGTTAGGCGCCGTAATGGCTGCAGGACCGGATAGCTGCTTGCCGGAGCTGGATTACTTACCCTGTTGCAAGTCATGTCTATGTGTACTGTGTGCTTGTTTTTTTTTTCTCCCCACCTTCCTCATGTTATGCTGGATTTCCTTCTAAATACATTTCGTTGCATAGTACTTGTACATGTGTAATGACAATAAATTGAATCTCAATCTCAATCTCAATCTCAATCCTCAGGTCCTTACACTGGTTACCAGTTACTTTTAGAATCAACTTCAAAGTATTATTAATTGTCTATAAATCACTCAATGGTCTAGGACCCAAATAGATCTCAGATATGCTCATTGAATATAAACCAATCAGACTTCTCAGATCATCAGGATCAAGACAGTTAGAGATAACAAGGGTTCCCTTTCTTTCGGTCTCTCAACGTTGCTGACTACTATGGAAAAGGCCCATGAAATTTGGCGAATGAAATTTGCATGCCGGTCTCCGCCCCCGGATGTCTGGTATAAAAGGAAGCCGGCGTTCAGCATTCATTTACCTTTTGTTTTTCAGAGCCTTCGCTCATGACTACAAACAGAACGATTTCAATGAATTCTTCTTCTTCTACATTGCCGGATCTTCGACGTAGAGCAGCGGATCATCCCTACCTGCAGCGACCTTCCCCTGGGCGTCTCGGCGGTTCCGGAGGTGTTAGAGATTTTTTCTAAAAAGGTCCTTTTCAGGACTGACTGATCATTCTCCAGCGCGGCATGTCCCGCTGTTCTCTTGGGTACGGCACCCTCATCGAGACGAAGTAGCGGTCACGGGTGGTCTTCCTACGAGAACCAGCCACCATTTCGTCTGCTACCCGGGCCGTAACATCGGTGGCTACGGCCCCGAAGTCCGCCTGTATTAGCAGCGTTAGTGATGTGGGGTTATTCTGCGAACGTAAACCCGCCAGCCAAGTGCTCACGGGCCGATCGCACCTCGATTCGCTCTTCTAAACGTTCCCCAACCGGCGGTGGCATACCGTCCGGATCCTCAGGCACGCACTCGGAAACGATGCGTGACGTAGATGAGATGTCGCTCGCAGCATCGGAGGGAGACTGGCATCCGTCTCTGACGAATCTGAGCTCCACCCCCAGCGGTCAAGCTCAAGAGTAAGCATAGGTGTTGCCAACCGTGCTAACCCGGGATTACGTGGTTCCTGAGGTCGGAGCGCGGTGTTAACCGCGCCTACCCCGGGTGCCATTTTTTTCCCGGAGTTGCATGAGGAGTTGTGTAAAACTTGGAGCGCTCCACTCACGGCCCGCTCCAGTCAGACCAGCTCCGGCTCCCTTACTTCCCTCGATGGTCGAGATCCCCCGGGTGGAACGTGTGGCAACAGTGCACCTGTTCCGCAGACGGCTACCACCTGGGGGGAATCGGCCACGCCTACCGTACAAAGCGTGTAAGACTTCGGCATCACTGGTGTCGAAAGCTTGCGCTGCCGCGGGCCAGGCTGCCTCCTTTTCTACGCGATGGCCATCCTGCAGGTCCACCAGGCTAAGGCGTTGAGAGAGCTCCTTCAGGGTAAGGCCGACCCGGGTATAATGCAGGATCTCCGTGCCGCCACTGACAGCGCTCTACGGGCGACCAAGGTGGCGGCACGGGCCCTGGGTCGGAAGATGTCCACGGTAGTGGTCCGGGAGAGACACTCCCGGCTGTAACTTGTGCAGAAGTGACACCGAGAAGGTCCGCTTTCTTGATGCACCCATCTCGCAGGGTGGGTTGTTGGTAACACCGTCGAGGACTGCGCCCAGCAGTTTTTGACAGTGAAGAAGCAGACAGTGGCAATTAGCCACATTTTTTCACGCCGCGACTCCGCCGCCTAGAGGCCTCCGAGATCCCGCGTGAGGTCCGCTTCCCGACAGCCCAGGACCCCTTCAACATCCGCTCCGGTTCCTGTGCCCCCACAGGTGGCATCCCGGAAGCGGAGGTCGAGGGGGAAACCTCCACCCCGTCAGCAACCTTCTCTTGAGAAGGGAAACTGACGGGAAGACCCCAGGGAGAACAACATCGGGCCCGACCTTCACAGCCACGGCTTTGATTGGTCGGTACGGGACGCCTCCTGCCTCGTCACCAAAGCCAGACCCTTTTCAGGGCCTGGTGCCCACTTAATCACAGAGTTTTTCTGTTCTCCCCGGGTGTACTTGCAGCCGATCGTACACTCCACTGGACTGTGCCCAGCAACCCGACCTCACACCCCTGGCGAGGCGTAGGGTCTTACACACTCTCAAACTTACAGTGGGTGCAGCTGTCCCGCCAGGCAGGCAAAATGGCGGGGCCAACCTTCCCTCCAGGGACCCCCCGCGACGTAAGGTTAGCTCCGCCAGCCGACGAGCCACCCCCCGTGGGAATGATGATGCATACCGTCCCCTTGGTCACCCTGTCACAGTCCCTGGGAGCTCGAGAGCTGCCCACACTATCTCGCTGGCTAATGAGGGCGGTCCATCTTGGTTACTCGATCCAGTTCGCCAGAGACTCTCCCAAGTTTCAGGACATCATCTCTCCCTCTGTCAGAGGCAGGGACGCCTCCCTACTTCGGGTAGAGGTCACCACCCTTCTGGCAAAACAGGCATCAAGTTTGTCCCTCAAACCAAGATGTACAGTGGGTCACGACCCGCACTTCATCGTTCCCAAGAAAGACGGCAGGTTGCGCCCCATAGGTCTGTGTACCCTGAACAAGCACCTTCACAAGCTGCAATTCAGGATGCTCACGCAGAGGCGCATCCTGACATCTATCAGGTGTCAGGATTGGTTCGTGGCAATCGACCTGAAGGACGCTTACTTTCACCGGCCGTTCCTACGGTTCGCGTTCGAGGGACGGGCATATCAGTACAGAGTCCTCCCTTTCGGTCTGTCCCTGTCTCCACGGGTCTTCACGAAGATCGTGGAAGATGCCCTTTCTCCCCTTCCGGAAAAAGGCGTGCGGGTACTAAACTATCTCGACGACTGGCTTATCTTGGCACACTCGCGAGATCTGTTGTGTACACAGAGGGACCTGGTGCTCCGGCATCTAGATCGATTGGGATTTCAGGTCGACCGAGAAAAGAGCAAACTCTCCCTAGTGCAGAGCATCCTCTTTCTCGGTATGGAACTAAACTCTGTCACCTTGACGGCGCAGCTGTCCGCAGCACTCGCCCAGTCAGTATTGAACTGCCTGGAACACTTCAGGCATTCGGCGGTCCCCCTGAAACAATTTCAGAGGCTCCTGGGACACATGGCGTCCTCCGCGGGGGTAGTGCACCTCGGATCAATGCACATGAGACCGCTCCAACACTGGCTACCGAGTCGAGTTCCGAGGACAGAGTGGCACACCGGCAGCAGGCCCATGGTGATGACGCCCTGCTGCCGACGCACCCTAACCCCTTGCCCTTCCACTAACTTCCTCCGAGCAGGGGTTCCCCTCGGGCAGGTTACGAGGCACGTCGTGGTGACGACGGACGCCTCGCTGCAGGGGTGGGGTGCAGTGTGCAACGGGCACGCAGTAGTGGGACGCTGGACCCTTGTTCGCTGGCATTTCAATTGCCTAGAGTTGTGGGCTGTGCTGCTTGCGCTGAGAAGGCTACGGCCTCTAGTGCAGGGCCAGCACGTGCTGGTCCGCCTGGACAGCACGACAGACGAGCGTACATCAATCGTAAACATCAAAAGTACGCTCACGGCAGATAACACGACTTGCCCGACGGCTCCTCCTGTGGAGTCAGCAGGTGATCCGCTCCCTGCGGCCCACACACATCCAAGGCGAACTGAACCAGACAGCCGACGCGCTCTCTCGTCAGTATACGCTTTGCCGAGAGTGGCGACTCCATCCCCGCGCAGTCCAGCTCATTTGCTGTTCGGACAGGCACAGATAGACCTCTTTGCCTCCCGCGACACCACCCATTGTTTTCGCTTTGGTACTCCCTGACTGAGGCCCCCCTAGGCACGGATGCCCTGGCGCACAGCTGACCGCGGGATGGGCGGAATCACACCTCCCCCCCCGGAGCCTCCTTGCACAGACACCCAGGCCCGGATACGTGCCCAAAGTTCCCACTACTCCCTTTCGGGACCAAGTGGTGAACTTGCAGGCGCTCCCCATCGGGGAGGAAGACCCAACCCCATCCGTGTTGTGTCCTGGACCGCACGCCTTCGCAAGGGTTAACAACCTTCGCATAAACCCGGTGTCAGCACACGTCCTGCGTGGCGACATGTAGGACTGGCATCCGGGGGGGCTTATGCCTGCGAAAGCACCTTCCCACCCTCCAAGAGGTTGGGTCAGTATGCTATCTACCTTTCTTCTTACCCAAACACATGGCTAAGAAACTGGTACCCCACCAACCTTCCTTTTTACCCAGACACTGGTTAAGAACAGGCATTCTATCCATCACTAAGCAAGCACCCCCTGGGGGTTGGCTGGGCAGAGCAGCCTTCCCCCTTAGGCCGGGACACCATGTGAACTATCACAGATAGCTCTAACCGGACCTAGTGCTACCGGACGCAGTAACACCCCCCCGGTGGGCTGTTCCGTCAAATGTATCCTCATGACAACGTTTCCCACACATGGTAACCCATGAGCTTCCCCAGGTGGGCCTCCACCTCGCGGTTAACTACCCAGTCCGCACGTTCCATGCGTTCTCCTCCAAGGACTAGACCAAACCTATATCTACCATATTCCTCCCCGCGGGTAGGAGGTGGCCTCTGCAGTGCTTCTCTGATTAAGAGTAGCGCTCACCCGGTGTAAACCCGAGCCGGACGGCCTCTCGCCTGTAGAGAGCTAAGGCCCCGTCCGTGAAAGGTTACCGGTCAGGGCTGTACCCATCTTTCTCCAAGAAAGCTCTGGAACCCTCCGACCACCACACTGGAAGGTTACAGTTTCACGAAAGCTTCGAGCTGACACGCCCAGGCCTGTTACCATCGCTTCGCTGAGATTGTGAAGCGATACAGCGTCTGGCGTTTTCCATAGGCAACCCCATCTGTCGTTCTTGACACAACGTCGAGAGACCAACAGAAAGGGAACGTCTTGGTTACGTATGTAACCTCTGTTCCCTGATGGAGGGAACGAGACGTTGTGTCCCTTATGCCACAAACACGTATCGCATTCGGCTGCAGTCGTGAGAGCCTCTCAGGCTCTTCAGAACAAGAGGTAAATGAATGCTGCACGCCGGCATACTTTTATACCGGATATCCGGGGGCGGAGACCGGCATGCAAATTTCATTTGCCAAATTTCATTGGCCTTTTCTATAGTAGTCAGAGTTGATTGGTTCTCAAGGGCGAACCCCATCTGTCGTTCTCGACACAACGTCTCTTTCCCTCCATCAGGGAACTGAGGTTACATACGTAACCAAGACATTATCAACTTAAAACAGGGCGAGTCAGCGTTTAGCCATTACGCCACTCGTAGCTGGAATCTGCTTCCAGAAGACATCAGACGTTCACCAACAGTAGATACTTTTAAATCCAGATTAAAAACACACTTGTTTAGCTGTGCATTCACAACATGAGTACTGTGCTGCTTTACATCAACTGCACTTCTATTTCTAATTTATTTTTATTTTGCTCTTATTCTTTTTATATATACACTCACATTTTTAATCAATTTTATTGTTTCTTAAATATTTGCATTTTAAAGATAAGTTTTATTTCGTTCTGTCAATCATTTTATGTGAAGCACTTTGAATTGCCCTTGTGTATGAAATGTGCTATATAAATAAACTTGCCTTGCCTTTAGAGTCAGGAGTGCTTGACTGAATTAAATCTGAATTGTTTTTATTATGATTTGTTTTGTTCACCTCGCTCTGAAGTTCAGTGACAGATCTCACAAACTGAGTTTCTGGTGTCTCTGGCATCTGTGAATAAATGCTGGACGAGAGACTTTTCTTTCCTTCCTCACGATACTCAATCTGGAAAAAAAACACCACAACAACATACAGTACACAACAAATCTACACAATGCTGCTCTTGTGAATGAATATAAGTCATCACCTCGCTGATAACATGTTGGACGTCCTGAACAAACTTCATCTCAACTGAATCTGGCACCGCAGTGAAGGTGGAACCAGAGAAATCACCCTTCCTCACACCTTTATATGACATCTGTTTGAACATACATACATACATCCCACATACAAACATATATCAGATGACATCATCACACCCGGACACGTTCATGTAGACATAAACATCAGACGATGACATCATCACACCTGGACACGTTTACGTAAACATACATCAGACGATGACATCATCACACCTGGACACGTTTACGTAAACATACATCAGACGATGACATCATCACACCTGGTCACGTTTACGTAAGCATACATCAGACGATGACGTCATCACAGCCGGACACGTTTACGTAAACATACATCAGACGATGACGTCATCACAGCCGGACACGTTCACGTTAACATACATCATACGATGACATCATCACAGCCGGACACGTTCACGTTAACATACATCATACGATGACATCATCACAGCCGGACACGTTCACGTAAACATACATCAGCCGATGACATCATCACAGCCGGACACGTTCACGTTAACATACATCAGGCGATGACATCATCAAAGCCGGACCCGTTCACGTAAACATACATCAGGCGATGACATCATCACAGCCAGACACGTTCACGTAAACATACATCAGGCGATGACATCATCACAGCCGGACACGTTCGTTCGAATCATCACAGTGACAGATACCTGACTCTGGAGATGTGAAGCATCTTTAGCGTGTTGAGTTTCGAGGGTTTCAGGCAGTTGATGGTACAGAGATCTGCTCATCTGATCTTTAGCACCTGATTTATATTTCACCTGAATCACGAACACATGAAACACACACTGACACTAACACACACAACACTATGATGAAGAAATATTCGTTGTACGTACATCACTCTGTATTTCACCCGTGTGTTTGGCAAACTGTGTGTCCAGTGTTTCAGGCATGAGACAGTAAAGATTACTGCAGTTCTCCTTTAAATCTTCTTTATATTTCATCTGAAACAAACGCCACATTTAGACACATGACACACAAACTGTCACACATCTACTGAAGCACTTTTTTCAGCCAAATCTAGAAGTTCTGTCATCATTTATTTACTCTCATATGTTTGTGTTAGAATCTTTCTTCAGCGGAACACAAAAGAAGATATTTTGAGAATTGTCTCTGTGGTCTGGTTGTGTTTATAAAATGGAGTTGTTTGTTTATCAATGAACGAATAAATGACTGAATGTGTCACCTGACTCTGCAGTTCCATCTGATGTTTGACAAACTCGTTTTGTGGCGTCTGTGACATCAGTGAATATAAACTTGTGTCCGTCTGCTCTTTATGGTTCTCTCTGTACTTCAGCTGAACACACAACAATACACAAATTCAAATATCTGCTCGTTGTGTGTCTGTGTCATGAATGTTTGTGTGACAGATACCTGACTCTGGAGCTGTGAAGCTTCTTTAGCGTGTTGAGTTTCTAAAGTTTCAGGCAGTTGATGGTACAGAGATCTGCTCATCTGATCTTTAGCACCTGATTTATATTTCACCTGAGAGAGAAACATTCATTCATCATCAGTGTGTGTGTGTTACAGGTGCACATTTGAAGTTTATTTGTGTACCTCACTCTGAAGATCACTGATGCTTCTGCTGAACTCACTGTCAGACGTCACAGGCAGCTGAGAGTAAACACTGCTGCTCATACTCCTCCTGCCCTGCTCGCGGTATTTATTCTACACACACACACAGTGATTGTGCAGTATATTGTTATGTTGTCAGATACAGTATGTACAGTGTTTGTTTTACCTCACTGATGGTGTCGGTCATCTCTCTGGCAAACTGTATGTCTGGAGTGTCAGGCAGTGTAGAGAACAATGAGCGGTTCACACACAACTGTCCTTCCTTATAACTTATCTGAAATAACACAAACAATCACTTTCTCTCAAAAAACTGTGTAAAAAAGATTTGTGTGCACCTCACTCTGAAGCAGGTAGGCCTGTCTGGTGTGTTGTCTTTGTGTGTGTGTACCTCACTCTGAAGCAGATAGGCATCTCTGGTGTGTTGTCTTTGTGTGTGTATGTGTGTGTGTACCTCACTCTGAAGCAGGTAGGCATGTCTGCTGTGTTGTCTTTGTGTGTGTGTGTGTGTGTGTGTGTACCTCACTCTGAAGCAGATAGGCATCTCTGGCGTGTTGAGTCTCAACTGTTTCTGGCAGTTGTGAATACAGACATTTGGAAACATCTTTCCTGCAGGCCTCTTTATATTTATTCTGACAACACAGACACAAACACATATAAGAGCTAGACTCATACTATACTGTAACATCTGACTGAATTGTGTACAGCAGAGTGGTTGTGTTACATCACTCTGTAGATCTGTCATTAATTTAGCGTGTTGAGTTTCAATGGTATCGGGCAGCTGTGAGTACAAACTACTACAAAGATTCTTCTTTCCATCAGCTTTATATTTCACCTGTAACAACAATGAGAAAGAGAAGAGAAAGAGTCAACACTCCTGATTTTACAGATGAGAAACATATGAGAATGAGTGAGAGCTCCTGACTGCACAGATGAGAAAGAGGTGAGACAGAGAGGAGAATGAGTTGAGCGCTCCTGATGAGAGACAGATGAGACAGGGATGAGAATGAGTCGAGCACTCCTGACTGTTAAGATGAGAAAGAGGTGAGAGACAGATGAGAATGAGTCGAGCACTCCTGACTGTAAAGATGAGAAAGAGATGAGACAGAGATGAGAATGAGTCGAGCGCTGCTGACTGTTAAGATGAGAAAGAGAAGAGACAGAGATGAGAATGAGTCCAGCACTCCTGACTGTAAAGATGAAAAAGAGATGAGACAGAGATGAGAATGAGTCGAGCATTGCTGATGAGAGACGGTGAGAATGAGTCAAGCACTCCTGACTGTAAAGATGAGAAAGAGATTAGACAGAGATGAGAATGAGTCATGCACTCCTGACTCTAAAGAGTGATAAATAGATGAGACAGAGACGAGAATGAGTCGAGCACTGCTAATGAGAAACAGATGAGTCAGAGATGAGAATGAGTCGAGCACTCCTGACTGTAAAGATGAGAAAGAGATGAGACAGAGATTAGAATGAGTCGAGCACTGCTGATGAGAGACAGATGAGAAAGAGAAGAGACAGAGATGAGAATGAGTCCAGCACTCCTGACTGTAAAGATGAAAAAGAGATGAGACAGAGATGAGAATGAGTCGAGCATTGCTGATGAGAGACGGTGAGAATGAGTCAAGCACTCCTGACTGTAAAGATGAGAAAGAGATTAGACAGAGATGAGAATGAGTCATGCACTCCTGACTCTAAAGAGTGATAAATAGATGAGACAGAGACGAGAATGAGTCGAGCACTGCTAATGAGAAACAGATGAGTCAGAGATGAGAATGAGTCGAGCACTCCTGACTGTAAAGATGAGAAAGAGATGAGACAGAGATTAGAATGAGTCGAGCACTGCTGATGAGAGACAGATGAGAAAGAGATGAGACAGAGATGAGAATGAGTTGAGCACTGCTGATGAGAGACAGATGAGTCAGAGATGAGAATGAGTCGAGCACTCCTGACTGTAAAGATGAGAAAGAGATGAGACAGAGATGAGAATGAGTCGAGCACTCCTGACTCTAAAGAGTGATAAACAGATGAGACAGAGACGAGAATGAGGCGAGCACTGCTAATGAGAGACAGATGAGTCAGAGATGAGAATGAGTTGAGCACTGCTGATGAGAGACAGATGAGTCAGAGATGAGAATGAGTCGAGCACTCCTGACTGTAAAGATGAGAAAGAGATGAGACAGAGACGAGAATGAGTCGAGCACTGCTAATGAGAGACAGATGAGTCAGAGATGAGAATGAGTCGAGCTCTCCTGACTGTAAAGATGAGAAAGAGATGAGACAGAGATGAGAATGAGTCGAGCACTGCTGATGAGAGACAGATGAGAAAGAGATGAGAATGACTCAAACGCTCTTGACAGTAAAGATGAGAAAGAGATGAGACAGAGATGAGAATGAGTTGAGCACTGCTGATGAGAGACAGATGAGTCAGAGATGAGAATGAGTCGAGCACTCCTGACTGTAAAGATGAGAAAGAGATGAGACAGAGATGAGAATGAGTCGAGCACTGCTAATGAGAGACAGATGAGTCAGAGATGAGAATGAGTCGAGCACTGCTAATGAGAGACAGATTAGTCAGAGATGAGAATGAGTCGAGCACTGCTAATGAGAGACAGATGAGTCAGAGATGAGAATGAGTCGAGCACTCCTGACTCTAAAGAGTGATAAACAGATGAGACAGAGACGAGAATGAGTCGAGCACTGCTAATGAGAGACAGATGAGTCAGAGATGAGAATGAGTCGAGCAGTCCTGACTGTAAAGATGAGAAAGAGATGATACAGAGATGAGAATGACTCAAACGCTCCTAACTGAAAAGATGAGAAAGAGATGAGACAGAGAGGAGAATGAGTTGAGCACTGCTGATAAGAGACAGATGAGTCAGAGATGAGAATGAGTTGAGAACTCCTGACTCTAAAGAGTGATAAACAGATGAGACAGAGACGAGAATGAGTCGAGTGCTTCCGATGAGAGACAGATGAGAAAGAGATGAGAATGAGTCGAGCGCTCCTGATGAGAGACAGATGAGAAAGAGATGAGAATGAGTCGAGCACTCCTGACTGTTAAGATGAGAAAGAGATGAGAATAAGTCGAGCACTCCTGACTGTACAGATGAGACAGAGATAAGAATGAGTCGAGTGCTGCTGATGAGAGACAGATGAGAATGAGTCAAGCACTCCTGACTGTAAAGATGAGAAAGAGATGAGACAGAGATGAGAATGAGTCGAGCACTCCTGACTCTAAAGAGTGATAAACAGATGAGACAGAGACGAGAATGAGTCGAGCACTGCTAATGAGAGACAGATGAGTCAAGATGAGAATGAGTCGAGCAATCCTGGCTGTAAAGATGAGAAAGAGATGAGACAGAGATGAGAATGACTCCTGACTCTAAAGATGAGAAAGAGATGAGACAGAGATGAGAATGAGTCGAGCACTCCTGACTCTAAAGAGTGATAAACAGATGAGACAGAGACGAGAATGAGTCGAGCACTGCTAATGAGAAACAGATGAGTCAAGATGAGAATGAGTCGAGCAATCCTGGCTGTAAAGATGAGAAAGAGATGATACAGAGATTAGAATGAGTCGAGCACTCCTGACTCTAAAGAGTGATAAACAGATGAGACAGAGACGAGAATGAGTCGAGCACTGCTAATGAGAGACAGATGAGTCAGAGATGAGAATGAGTCGAGCACTCCTGACTGTAAAGATGAGAAAGAGATGAAACAGAGATGAGAATGAGTCGAGCACTCCTGACTCTAAAGAGTGATAAACAGATGAGACAGAGACGAGAATGAGTCGAGCACTGCTAATGAGAGACAGATGAGTCAGCGATGAGAATGAGTCGAGCACTGCTAATGAGAGACAGATGAGTCAGCGATGAGAATGAGTCGAGCACTGCTAATGAGAGACAGATGAGTCAGAGATGAGAATGAGTCGAGCAATCCTGCCTGTAAAGATGAGAAAGAGATGAGACAGATACGAGAATGAGTCGAGCACTGCTAATGAGAGACAGATGAGTCAGAGATGAGAATGAGTCGAGGACTCCTGACTGTAAAGATGAGAAAGAATGTGAATGAGTTTAGCACTCCTGATGAGAGACAGATGAGATGTGAGTGTTGTACCTGACTCTGAATGTTTGACATCTCTCGAGCAAACTGAGTTTCTTGTGTGTCTGGCAGCAGTGAGTAAAGATTGACAGACAAATCTCCCCGGCCCTCTTCTCGGTACTGTCTCTTTACAAAAAACACAAGACACACAGTATAAGAGTAAACACACATTACACACTTGTGTTGTTTATGCTGATGTCTCACCTCACTGTAAAGTTGTGTGATTTCTCCAGTGTGTTGAATGTCTAATGTTTCAGGAAAACATGGCTTTAAATTCTTCACAGGCTTCTTTATGCTGTTTTCATACGGCTTCTGTTAAATATAATAAAACAACACAAGTCTACACACACTCATCTAATGGGAAGTTATGAGTTCACAGCACCTCACTGTATACACATCTGAATAGGAAATCATCTGACTGTACCTCAGGAGGTGTTGACGTGTCCTCATCGGTCTGTGTGTCCTACAAGAATACATTCAGAATAAATGATGGAAAGGTGAGTATGATGTGAGAACTGCTCTGTGACGTCTGCGGTGAGATAAACACGCTCACCTCACTGAGAGCATCACAGATCACAGAATCTTCATCCTCCTGAAGAATCAACATTCAGGCAGAAACAAGGTCATATTTAACTTTAAACCCTTCAAATAACTCAAATCATAAAACAGGTAAAGACATCTAAATGAAAACACATTGATGACCTGAGTGAAGGCCTCCACACATGACTGAATGATTTCAATGATGTCATTCTGAAAGAATACTTATTCTTATATTTGAAACTTATTCAAATTGAACAACATGAATTCTAAGGTCTCAGTTCTGTTTGGTCTTCTTTAGAAGCTGAATAACAAGAGCAGATGGGTTTCAGCCATTGAGACGTTCAGAACATCTGGACTCTGTGAGGCTCAGTTTCATGACATGATGACACACAAGCAGAAGGGCTGTTCTAGTGAAAATCAACACGCATGCATGCTGTCATCATTTCATATCCAGTCTTCACATCATCAGCAGCTCTTTTATTTTTATTGCTTCATCAGCAAAACAGAACAGAGGTGTATGAGACCAACACAAACAGACATCACATATTTTTTGTAAAGTTTTCTTGTCTTTATTTTCTTATTGTCTACAATGTGTTTTACTGTAAAGCTCACAAGCACTGAAGCAGAGGATTCACACACACTCACCTGATGGGTGAATGAGCTCGGCTCATGCTGGTCTGGATCGCGTGGGTTTGAATCACGCTGGTCTGGATCACGCTGGTCTGAATCACGCTGGTCTGAATCACGCTGGTCTGGATCACGCTGTTCTGGATCACGCTGGTCTGAATCACGCTGGTCTGGATCACGCTGTCCTTGATCATGCTGGTCTGAATCACGCTGGTCTGGATCACGCTGGTCTGGATCACGGTGGTCTGAATCACGCTGGTCTGGATCACGCTGGTCTGAATCCCGCTGGTCTGAATCCCGCTGGTCTGAATCATGCTGGTCTGGATCACGATGGTCTGAATCACGCTGGTCTGGATCATGCAGGTCTAGATCATGCTGATCTGGATCACCCGTGACGGGCTTGTGAAGGTCCTGTGAAAAAGAGACACACATTTGATGTCAAGAGCGTCTGAAAGTAATCTGTGATATGAGCTATGATCTCACCTGTGTGTTTGGATCAACACCTCCATCTGTGTGAGCAGCGTCTTCTTCATCAGACATCATAAAAACTCATGAAACTGAGAGCGCTGCAGCGAAACACAGCCGACAGGACACACAACTGTGACTTTCTGAAGACTTTCTCCTCATCACAGCTTCTTATCACAGCAACGGCCACATTTAGAAACTCTTGAGTTTATCACAGGAATGTCCAAACGCTTCACAAGTTCTCTCTCACTGACACACAGACACACACGGACACACACAGACACACACACACACACACACACACACGGACACACACACACACACAGACACACACGCGGACACACACGCGCACGCACACACACACACACACACACACGCACGCACACACACACACGCACGCACACACACGCACGCAAACACACACACAGTGTGAAATAATGCTGTAAAAGTTTCATATAAAACATTAAACACGGTTCAACGAAACATCTCTGAAGTCTTACACACATCTCGTCTCGGACACTGCCGATAACATCACACAATTACACACACAAGAGACTTCATGTGTTCTGTGAGTTGATTCGTCTGTGAGTTTGCCAGAAGCTTCTGGTGGTGCACAAAGAGAGATGCCATATGACTCAACACTCAACAACACCAAAGCTTTCTCAACACAACATACAAAGAAAACACTGAGAAATATCACACCTGAGCAGTTTGAAACAATGAATCAAAATACAACACAAGTCAGATGGGAACATGTGATTAATTACAGATCGGTTTATCTTCATTTATAACGATACATATAAACAGACACTCCACGTCCATTACTGTGAATGTGCCAGCACTCCACACAGCTGCCGTAAATCCCGCCTTCCAGTGGAAAAAGCCAATCATAAATGACCAAAGTAACATCATCAGCACTCGTCTCCTTATAAACTCACAGGATCGTCTCCGCTGGAATCCCCACTTAACAAGAATGAGTGATGAGATCAGAGAGAGGGAGAGAGAGGTTAATGATCACATGAGCACATGAATTAAACATGTAATAAGAGAAGATCTCACCTGTAGCTCATCACAGAACATACATGTCATATTCTTGTGGATTAGATTGAGCGATTGTTTAAACTCAAAATGAAAGAACTGTTGTGTGTTTTTATCAGCGACCAAATTGCACACACACGAATGCTTGCACACACACACACACACAAACACAAACAGTGGTTGTAAGATGTGTGTCCATACGTTGCTGATGTGTTCTTGTGTTTGTTTGAGTCTCTGTAGTTCAGGTGTGTCTGTGACAATACTGAATCCACGTCCCTTACTCTCCTCAAAGTCTCGCTTATATCTCACCTGAAACACACACACACATGCACAGTTCATTACACTCTCACACACACAGGTTTCTTTGAGTATACTAGTGAGGACATTACATAGACTTCCATTGATTTTATATCAGGCTTATGATGTATTTTATCCCCTAACCTTTAACCTCACAATCACACACACATGTGTCCTCTATTACATTTAAAGATAAACACTATTTGAGCCAATGATGAGCCTTTTCATTTAGTGAGGATTTGACAAACGTCCTCACAAGTGGGTTCACACGTATTTTATAGTGGTACTTAGGACATTTACCCCTGACAAATAGAGCTAAACCAGTACACACACACAGTTTAAATAAACAAACACACACACACACACAGTTTTAATTCAGACACACACAGTTTTAACACACACACAGTTTTAATAGACGAACACACACATGCACACACAGTTTTAATACACACACACTGGAGGCTCTAAGCTGATGTGATGTGTTGTATATTCTCACCTGACTCTGTAACTCACTCTGCAGTTTCAGGCGAAGATTCTCAGGTGTGTCTGTCACGATGGTGAACGATGTCTTCGGATAGTGACTGAAACACCACAATAAAAACAGAATGGTCTTGGTTATGTATGTAACCTCCGTTCCCTTTCTGTCGATCTCTCAACGTTGTGTCGAACCGACAGACGGTTCGATCTTGAGAACCTATCATCGCTGATTGTACTTTTGAAAATGGCCAATGAAATTGGTGAATGGTATGATGCGCCAGTCTACGTCCATTCATTCACCGTTCGGGCTGAGAAACCTGGGAGGATACCCGGGTCGCTGCAGCGGGTAAAGCTTTGTGGCTTTATGGACACAAACTGACAGATGGGGTTCCTATATGTAAGGCCACTGAGCTTTGTCAAATAAAAACGTCAAGCGATGTGACACTGACCTGCCTAGCCGAGTCATGGTCGCACTGCCGCGAATCATGATCTTCCATTGAAAGAGTAAGGCAGCACTTGAATAAGGGGGAGGCCCTTCCTACTCTTGTTACGGGATGACCGCCTGGCACCGTGAGGGAGCCACATCCTACCGACTGGAGATGACATGTGGAAATTGGGGAGAAATGGGGAGAAATTTCTCTCCAAATGGGGAGAAATCATGGGAGAATGGTGCACAATCCCACACGGAGTGCACTGAACAGTGGAGTCCACCGTTGGGAGGTCACAGGTCCACCAGCGGGGAACCAAGAGTGAGGAATATATCAGACGTGCAGACCCAATGGGGAAGTCACTATGTGTAGCACATCAGCTCAAGTAAACAGGGGTTAACCTCAAGAGCGAAACTCGCCTCTACCGAGCTTTGGTATATGAGCCGCACCGCTCGTAACCAGAGGAGATGCTTAATGATGGATGGAATACCTGTACTTTACGCAGAGGGGAAATTAGGGAGGCAGAAGTGTGCACTGACTCACCTAAAGAGGGGAGAAGGTGCTTTAGCAGTAGTACGCTGCGACGGTTGCTGTTCCTACCTACATTTACATTTACATTTAGTCATTTGGCAGACGCTTTTATCCAAAGCGACTTACAGTGCACTTATTACAGGGACAATCCCCCTGGAGCAACATGGAGTAAAGTGTCTTGCTCAAGGACACACTGGTGGTGGCTGCTGGGATCGAAACAGCAACCTTCTGATTACCAGTTCAGTGGTTTAACCCACTAGACCACCATCCCCATGTAACCCCCATGTAACACACACAGTTTAAATAAACAAACACACACACACAGTTTTAATTCAGACACACACAGTTTTAACACACACACAGTTTTAATAGACGAACACACACATGCACACACAGTTTTAATACACACACACTGGAGGCTCTAAGCTGATGTGATGTGTTGTATATTCTCACCTGACTCTGTAACTCACTCTGCAGTTTCAGGCGAAGATTAGTTGGTACCCAGCAAGACAGGTTCGGAAACCAGTTTGACGCGAAGGTGTTGAACCTCGCAAAGGTGGTGGGCTTAGCCCAACCCGCAGGTCTGCATGATCTCACGAGGAACAGATCTTGTAAGGAACAGATCTCGCAAGTGCGCCAAGATAAGCCAGTCGTCAACATAGCTGAGGATACTCACGCCCTGTTCCCTGAGGGGAGCCAGGGCAGCCTCCGCGATCTTGGTGAAGACATGGGGAGACAGGGCCAGACCGAGTACTCTGTATTGATATGCCAGGCCCTCGAACGCAAACTGCAGAAACAGTCTGTGACGAGGGAGAATCGAGACAAGAAAGTAAGCATTCTTCAGGTCAATGGCCACAACCAATGCTGATGTGTGATGAGCGTTAGGATGCGCATCTGTGTCAGCATTCTAAAACGAAGCCTGTGAAGAGCTTTGTTTAGAGAGCACAGATCTAGGATAAGACGCAGCCCCCCACCTTTCTTGGGGATGCTGTAAAACTCAGAGAAGATCCGCAATAAGGATTCAACCCGTTGAACTGAGGTGAAGAGAGAGCCTCGAAACCTGGGGGGGCTGACGAACTGGGTCGCATGGCCGAGACTGATCGTCAGCACTAGCCACCTGGGCGGGCTGGGGAGCTGTAACCAGGCCTCGAGACACTACGACGGAGGAACTAGGGAAGCGATCTGCAACATCAACCCCGTATGGGGAGGTACTGTGGCCGTTGGTAAACTCCATCACTTGCTAAATACTGGCGCGAAACTGAAAGCGGACAAGTACCGTAATGGAAAGTTGAAAAGAACTTTGAAGAGAGAGAGTTCAACAGGGCGTGAAACGGGTGAGGACCGCACGGTCCGCCCAGAGAGCCGTGACTGGCTCCGGGTCAGCTAGGAATGGTCGGGGGCGAAGGCGGTTGGGACGTCGACCGAAGAGGGCACAGGGTCTGCGGTGGAGACTCCCACCGACCCGTCTTGGAACACGGACGAAGGAGTCTGATGCGCGTGCAAGTCAGAGGGTGCGAGAGAGCCCCAGAGACACAATGAAGGAGAAAGTTGGGCGCGGGCCTGCTCGGGTGGGGCCACAGTGGGGGGCACCTCACAGGCCCCTATCCCCAGCAGCATTGGTTAGGAGGAGCAAGAGCGGCGCAAAGTTACCCGGTAGATGGTGAACTATGCATAGGCAGGGCGAAGCCAGAGGAAATTCTGGTGGAGGCCCGCAGCGGTCCTGACGTGCAAATTGGTCCGTAGTTCCAAATCAGTCGTCAGACCTGGTTATAGGGGCAAAAGACTAATCAAACTATCAAGAAGCTGGTTCCCTCCGAAGTCTCCCTCAGGATAGCTGGCGGTCGGTCATAGTTTTATCTGAACTCGGGAAAAGGCATGTTGTATGTTTGGTGGAATGACTGAAAACTCCTCCACACGGTCAGGTAAGACTGAAGGGTCCTGAGTGAGACGGCTTGTATGATAGAATTGAATGGAAAGTCTAGAAGAGTTCTTAGTGGGTGATTACCGGGAATATCAGTTCCGAATAAGGAGATACTGGTGTTGGTAGGGGGTCCGCATCTGGTGCCAGCCGCCTGAATTTCTGGAAGGCAAAACGGGAAAGAGAGTCGGCTATTTGGTTTGCAGAACCAGGAACATGTTTAGCAGTAACAATGAACTGATCACTAGCCGATATCCAGGTGAGGCGTCTAAGGAAAGGCATCGGTGCGGAAGAATGTGAACGGCCTTTATTGATGCAGTGCACTGTCGCTTCGTTGTCGCAATGAACGGTTATGCTTAAAGCGGACCATTCCATCCCCCACAAAAAGGCAGCGACTACGAGAGGGTACAGCTCGAATAAGGCTGAGGACGATAGTGACTGCGGTAATTCTAGGGGCGGGGGGGGCCACGTGGAGGCGAACCAGCGTCCTTGGTAATATCCTCCGAAACCAACGGAGGGGGGGGCGTCGGTGAACAATTGAATGTCGACGGGGAGAGCGCGCATGTCCTTGTAAAAGAAGTACAAACAGTTCCATTGATTAAGGAATTTTATCCATAAACTGAGATTGTCGTGACATGAGCTGGTTAGGGTTATTATGTCCTTTAGGGCGTGAGCTGAGGAAGCGAGGGAGAGGAGGTGTGAAACGAATGGGCGGCCTTTGGGGATGATACGCACCGCGAAATTGAGGTGGCCGAGAACGGATTATAATTTGCGTTTGGAACAAATGGGGTTGTTTAGGAGAGTGGACTCGATCAGAATTGCTCTTTAGATTTTTTCTTTGGGCAAGTACGCCTGAAAGTTCAGCGAGTCCAGATTGATACCGAAGAATTCGATTGACATGCTTGGACCCGAGGTTTTATCTTGGGCGAGTGGAAAACCGAGCTTGGCGAAGACTTTTTGGACTATTGAGAGATGCACGGTTGGGATTGAGTCGGGGCGCGAGATAACTAGAAAATCGTCTAGAAGGTGAATGAGGTACAGAATGGAGTAGCCTGGTTCCTGATTGCATCGCTGCCGGCGGCTAGTTTGTATCCTCTGACACTTGCTTCACCTCACATTTGTTCTTGGTCTTAATATAAGTGTATTTTACTATCGTTACCTATCACTGTCATTGCCGAATTATTTATAACTTTATATTCTAAACCTATATAAATTGAAACGTAACGCCGCTAGCATATTACCGTGTTAGCTTGCCTTCTGTTTACACTGTGGAATATCATCTCCCCCTATTTGTCTTGTGTGCTAACTTTTTCTCTTTTCAAGCGTATATACTAAGACTCATCAAGCAACCTTGGTAAGTTAGGATTGCACTTCATACCCGGTGAGTCATGGCTTCTATTCCAATTGTTGTTACTTGCACCTCATGTCATATATTTAGCTTAGCCTTCTCTGTCAGCGGCAAGGGTTTTACATGCGATAAATGCAGGGAAGTAGTTAGGCTGACGGAGAAGATCATAGAATTAGACCGTAGAAAACATTTTGGATGCGAGCAATTTTAGCGCACACAGCTCGGTTCCGGTTGAAAATCCCCTGCAGCTGGGAAACTTTGTGACGGTGAGACGGCATAGTCGCAGGACAAAACATCACTCAACCGTTCCGATTAAAGTCTCGAACAGGTTTGCCCCGCTCAGTGAGGCACCGACTGAGAAACCTGCTGAAAGTGCCCTAGTGATCAGTGATTCTATTGTCCGGAACGTTAACATAGAGGCACCAGCCACCATAGTCAAATGTTTACCAGGAGCCAGAGCGCCTGACATCAAGTCAAATTTAAATGTGATGGCTATGGCTAATCGTAAATTTAGTGAGATTGATATTCACAACAGCACAAATGATGTTAGACTCTGTCAATCGAAGATCACTAAAGATAATATTAAAGAGGTGTGTGAGCTCGCAAGCACAATGTCAGACACTGTAATATTCTCTGGCCCCCTCACTGCTTACCCTGGTGATGAGATTTATAGCAGATTTATAGCAGATCATCACTAAATGGCTGGTTGTCTGAGTGGTGCCTGCAGAATAATATAGACTTTATAAATAACTGGAAACTACGTCATATGCTGTCACTGTCAGATGCAGAGAAATGAATTCATGCATTCATGACATCAAGACTAGATTACTGTAATGCACTTTTAGGTGGATGCCCTGCAGGCCTGTTACAAAAACTGCAATTGGTTCAAAACGCGGCAGCTCAAGTTCTTACACGTACAAAAAAGTATGAGTATGATAAGTATGATAACCCCGGTTCTGTCAACCTTGCACTGGTTACCTATAAAACATTGCATTAACTTGAAGATCTTGCCTTATTACCTATAAAGCCCTACATGCTCTAGCGCCGCAGTATTTGAATGAACTACTATTGTATTACAGACCTCCACGTGCATTACGCTCTCAGGCGTCCTGTCAGTTGGTAATACCTAGAATTTCAAAATCAAGTGCAGGTGGTAGATCCTCTTCTTATCTAGCGCCTAAACTTTGGATTATTCTTCCCTGCACTGTCCGGGAGGCAGACACACTCTGTCAGTTTAAATCTAGACTAAAGACGCATCTTTTTAATCTTGCATACACTTCACTTCTATAATATTAATCCTCAGAGGATCTAGACTGCATTATTTAGATCAACCGGAACCAGGAACACATCCAACAACAAATGATGTACTTGTTGCATCAAAGAGTGCAGAACAGTACTCTACTCTCAGCCAGTCTTGTCTCTTTGTTCCAAGGTGACCGCAGGAGGCAGTTCATGCCCAGACCCGATGGCAGAGCTGAGAATGGGAAGCGGTGACCTGACAAGAGCTAAGAGGATAGAGCTGGATAAAGGAGGCGGCAACTTTGATTTTCCTACAACATTTCAAATGTTATTAGATTGTTAATGATAATCTTAAATCTATCATTTACCTTATTAAGTTTATTTTTTATTTTTATTTAGCCTTGTTGTTCAAGCACTGTTGAGCTTGTGCAGAGGCAGCAACTTTTGCCAGAGGGGAACTGGAATCCCCTGGTTGGGCCTGGGTTCTCCTGAGGTTTTTTTTCTCTATGGGAGTTTTGGGTTCCTCACCACCGTTTGCATATTGTTTTGCACTATCTGCCTGGCCGGGGGGGCTGCTTTAGAATTCAGAAATTAGACATAATTAATATTGCATATAAGAATTTATAGTCTGTTTAATATTTGACCTGTGGTTCTTTCTCCTCTATCGCCAATGTGTACTTTCACTGTGTGTGTGTGTGTGCGAGTGTTTGTGTGTGTGTGTGAGAGTATGTTTGTGTGTGTGTGTGTGTGTCTATGTAAATGTGTGTGTGTATGTATGTTTGCATATTGTGTGTGTGGAGCATATGTATGTCTGTCTTTTGTTGTTTTCACCTTTTTCTTGTTTTTACAGGTATATGCCTTTAGTTTTTTTACTTGTATTCAATGTGTCTCATGTACAGCTGCTTTGTAACAATGAAAATTGTAAAAAGCGCTATATAAATAAAGTTGAGTTGAGTTGTAAGAGAGAATCCAACAGATTGCCTCTGACAACATGTCGAAAATTTTCTGGCTGCTTCTGCAACTGAAAGTGAGGCGAATGGAAAAATAGAATTGATTGTGCCAGCGAATGCCGAACAGATGACAAAAGTCTGGGTGAATGGGCATAACTTTAAATGCGGAGGTGATGTCGACTTTAGTGAGGCGCCGCATCCGGCGGCTTTGATGAGTCTAATGGCTTAGTCGATGTCGTGGTATAGAAGGGAAAACTCTTTGAGCGGAATGAGGCTTTTAATGCTCGGGAACGGAGAATTATGGGGGGGTCGACAGGTCGAAAATGAGTCGTTTTTGCCGCAGATTTTTTTCTGGTAGATACGCAGATGGGGCTGATGCGAAAGGTTTTAAAGGGGGGAGCGGCGAAGCGGCCGATCATGAAGTTTCGAGTCGATTTCATTTTTAATTAGAAGATCGACTGTTTCGGGTTCGGCAAGCGCGGACTGAAGGTTGGGGCAGACTAGGCTGACGGAAGGTAGAAGCCGTTTGAGAGACCGGACAGAACGTAATTAGTAAAGCGAGTGTCAGGGTGAAGAGACAATTCAACAGACAAACTTAATACATTCACGGGAGTCGATACATACTGTTTACGACTTTTATTTGAAGCTTTAGACACTTGGCAAGCAATGTGGGCGTGCGCGCTACCGAGGAAGCTGCAAGCGTGCATGGTTCGCGGCTTGATGCCTGCCTCCGATCAGAATCGGGCAGAGGTGGGTTGGTGGGATATGATGGGAAGCGTGGGATGTAGCCTGTGGATTTGGTGTGAGGTGAGTCCGGGCGGGGGGGATGAGGATGAGTGAACCAAGGGGCAAGAAGTGGTGCTGTGGGCGACAGATCTGCCGACCGCGCATGAAATATTCTTGCAACCGAGGAAAACTCGGTTGATTTGCTAGGTGATTTGGCAGTCTGCTGACGGAGGTGAGAGTGGAGATAAAAGAGGTCTATGTCCGCACCTGTCAGTATCTGCAACCCTGATGTTTAGCGTCACATGAGGCGGCTCAAGGGCCGGGCATTGGGCGCGACCGGCATCACTGCTGCTGATGACAGTGTGAAGGAGGGACGGGCCTTACTTTTCCAGTGAGAAGGAGGGACGGGCCTTACTTTTCCGGGTTTTCGGATCGGAGGCCCCTCCTCGTTCGAGTCTGATCTGGCAGTAGATATGGGGTATTAAGGACTTGCCTCGGCTTTCCTGTTGCCCTTCACAGAGTGACAGTTTAGCGCAGTCAGGGAATCCGCCTGGAGGGAGGAGTACAAACCGTACAGTTCGGCCTTGTTCATCCGCCGTGAAAAGTGGATGTCTGCTTTAATTAGCGCTTGTCGTAATCCTTTAACCATCGACATCTCGATAGGCGGGACGGAGGGGAGGATGGACGCATAGGAGGAAGCTGGAGATGTGGATGGCTGCCTGGAAGGTGTTTGCGTGCCATTGCGTCTCGGGTAGTAGATGAGGCGCGGGAATGCCGACGGCCTCTTGGAGCAGCCGCGGGTTTATCTGATGTATCCTGACGTGCGCTGCTGTGCTGGCTGTCGCTTGGGGACACCGAAGGACCCGGATCGTTGCCGTGGGTGGTAAATTGGGGTTGTTTCGTTCCCTGACATCGCTGCAATTTGGATATACCAATGCTTAAAACTGAAGAGAGAGTGAAGCTGAGACGTCTTGACTATTTATAGAGACTCTCTCTCTCTATGAACTGATAGGTCGATTGCTGTGATTGCTGATAGCTGATCAGCCGAGTTAATTATCTGCTCCTGCTCCTCCCGAACTTAGTTAATAAAACACCATTACATTAATTTAAGCGAAAATGAGTTTTTATATTTGAAAGACTGATTTATGGGACAGATTATTCAACATATACCAATAAAGTTGTAATAAAGCTCCTTGTTCTTTTACGTCAGTATATTATCAATGAAATGTATGTTTTCTAAATGAGAATTGTTTTCAGTGTCATGTTGGAATGAGCTTATTTTGAGACATAGATGAAGTTTTATTGTTGGTCACAGTGAGTTTTGAAAATGTGTCTTCAGTATTGAACAATGCTTGTTAGCAGTTGAAAAAAAACTGTAAATC